>CM060201.1:9533570-9804562 GCA_030562195.1 Nipponacmea schrenckii
ATGGTGTAAACGACCAAGCAATATGTCAATACATCAAGGGATGTCACTCTGTTTATAATTCTAAAAGCAGACAATATTTCTTTTAACTAAACTACTCAACTCTCCCACTAATGTAATTCGGAAGAAGAAACATTTTTCTCATAATTATTTCAGTTCATAAAATGATGATAGAAATTTCTAAACATTTTCAGGATCAATCTGTTAAAACACACTGTGGTAAAATTTTGCGTTGTCAGATTATAACAGAAGTGTCAAAAGCTGTCATATTAGCACCCACATCTTATTCAGCTAAATAAATTTAACAAAACATTCCTTTATTTTATGCTCACCGCCGCACCGGTCTATTCCAACAAGCCTGAAATTATTAAATATTTCTACCGTTAGTCCCTACATAGGCCTACCGCTATTTTTTTAACTGTTTTTAAACTGCGTTTAGAACTTCCTTGGAAACAAAAAGGCGGATAACTAAGATGAACTTGTGAACAAAATGCTCCTCATTTTTCGTGATCTTGGGTACAACATTACCCAAGGGTGCTGGGAAAAAGTACGATGGCCTACTACTGCTTGAGCATTGTCCAGAGGAAGTCTAGGCCTACATACGCAAAAGTTACAAACGAAAATTCCTGCCTGACTAAAATGCAGACAGAAATTGATAACTTTTATAAGCTCTGTAATGTTCTGAAAGACGATTATATAACTTTTGGATGTAGACTATTTCTGACAAATGCTTCCAGAAATATAATGCACAGCCGACAATGGTGTACTTCTATCTAAAATCACATCTGAATCTTCTTTTCTGTTTGGTCTATAACATTATATTGATTTGTGGCTGTCACTGCCTTGTTCTTTAAAATGCTTGATTTTTTCCATATTTTTGATATTTCCAAAATTTGATATTGCATAGAATCTGTAGCTTGAAGAAAAAAACAACAACGTCAGATTTGAATTGAGCACACTCAAATTGCCTAAAGCCAAGTATTTCCTTAAATGCAACAAACAGAGTGTTCATTGTAAATATTATATGGTACCTCTTCGAAGGGATTGAAGGAATACATATGTAATTTGATGATGTAACTTTCAAGCCAACCGATGAACAACCTAAAACATAGTCATTCTTACACATGACATAAAAAATATAATACGTGTATAGTGTGCAAGCCAAAGTTTCAAGTTTATTTTGATTGGGTAAAATACACTGACTCCTACAAAATTTAGTTTAGGTCAACACATAGGCAATGTATTCAAAACAACTGATGTCTTAAGTCCATAAGGAAATGACAACTGCAAAGAATATTGGATGATATTTATTTATGAAGATAGATGATATTTAAGATGACTTTGTACAATATTTCATATAAAAATTGTTATTATACATGTTTATTATTATCATAACGGATATTTTACTCTTCAAAATACATAAACTTAGAACACTTTACAACAGAGATCAGTAATATATTACTACTATATTTACTATGACATAGTAAAAAAAAAGAACTATACAAAGAAACACTTTGTTGGATCTATTCCAAATTTAGTTGACTACCACTCTGAAAGCCTTAGATTTTAATGCTTCTTATGATACCAAAAAAAGATATTACATCACATTATGATGCAGTGCTTCTAGCCAATTTTATGAGAATTAATCAATCTTTGGAGAGAAAAAGACTTTTTATTCTCTGTACCTTTGACTTTTACCCAAAGAAATCATCTATCCTAACTAAAACAATGAATTCCTATCTTTAGAATATTTGTCTAAATTCTATAGTTAATTCTGTACTTAACTCAGTAAAAAAAGTCAATGTAGTATGAATAAAGACAGTTTGTGTAGGTCTACATACAAATAAAATACATAAAACTTATAATGAAAGTTCTAAAAATGTTATGAGTGTTATACAAGTATGTTGAAAAAGATGTTTGGAATGACTAGAAGAAAATGAGAAAAAGATTGTAAGTTTATAGAGGCAGTTTTTGTGGTTATTCGGAAAATATCTAGATTTAACTATTATCATTAGGTTAATAGAACACTAGTATCAGTTTTTATTTCCTAATAAATTTGTGGCAAGATATGAGCTGATATAATATTAATGTACAGAGATCAGTTTCACATCAATTATTTCAATTTCCTATGTCAGTAGTCTGATTGGTCAATCACTAAAATTGATTTTAGAATAACAAATCAAATTGCTATATTTCTTGAATTCTGGATTTTAACTGATTTTATAAAACAGTTGATAATAAATAATATGAGGCCAATCAATTTAAAGCCTAAAAATAATTCAAATCATTTCAGTAAAGTTAAGAACTTAGAAGGAAAGATAACTTAAGGATCATGACAAAATACTCCCATACTGGCAATAATTAAGCTATCAATGCTTAACCACACTGCATGCCTAGCTAAAAAAGACTATTTTTGTTTTATAAAAAAACATAAGAAGTAATAATAAAATAATTTTACATTCTATAACAGTTTAAAATATGGAACTAAAATTTTGTGGTTAATAAATTTTATATATCACAATTAGATAACTCTACAGTATGTAACCTTTTTATAATATCATTATTGGTTGAATTCAGGCCAACTGAGCTCTCAAGATTCTACCCTTGACAATCTTGTAATAAGTTTCTTCCTATTTGAGTCAAATAACCTTATCATTGAATAGCTCAGCTAACTTTGTTTTGATTAAATATCTTAATGCTTCTTAGTTACATAATTCTTATAAAATAAGAATTAAGATATGAGATTTAAGAATTAGAAACTGAAATAAGAATTGGATCTAAGAAAGGAATTACAAAGATATACTTAACAACATCTAATTATAAAGTTTACAAAGGCAATGGTTTCAGTTTGGATATAAATATTCTAATACACATGTATATATTTATATCCTATGTTACTGAAACATTAAACTGTGGATTATGAACAACTGTCATAAAATTAAATTCTAAATTTTATATTAAAATAATTTTATTAAAAATAGTAAAATAGATTTGAAATGGATGTATATTACCCAATCAAAATAAAAGTGTTTGTAATATGCATTTGATCTTATTAATAAAATTTGAAACAAGAAGATGATCACATTGTTCATTTCATAGTCAGTTGTTAAAAGGAATATACCTTAAGCTTTTGTGCAACTGGAGCACAGAAAACATACAAAATTCACATAGAAGAATTATTTATATCCAAACTAAATAAAGAAGAACATTTACAATAATTCACATTACATTGAATTAACAAATCATATTAGATAAACTAAGCATTTTCATTTGGCACAAAATAATAATTCTCTTTTACACTGTACATGGTATTTCAAATCTTTCTCAACCATTACATTGGGCAACTCATAATACCTACCTTAAATCTTAGTAATTGCTTAATTTTCATTTTTATTTTCAATATAATGTAATTATACTGGAAACAATTTGATAAATATACTATAATATACTATATACTAAAATTTCACCATAGTTATTTCCCATTGGGTCTCATATGTTTTTATTTCTATAATATATTGCATTTAATATGAGATACAAATATTATCTTATTTCTTTAAATTATGACACAGCATAACACTTTCTATTTAACACGCAGAACATACTCTTTCTTATCTTATATAACACATTTTCTCTTGAATCATTATATGCTGACAAATTCTTTCATCCTTTTTTTCATGTTCAATGTACAGTTTACAACCACAAAAAACATAACTTATGTACTCACTTGGTTTCAGAACAGCACTTATGTATGTAGCTAATCAATCGAGAGCAATTATATAGATATCTTTATGAACAAAGTTGGGTTCAAAATGTGTTAGTGAGTAAAAAAGAACAGGAGTTATTTCATTATAGTAAATATATGTGTATATATCATAGCTAATAGAGGGTACCAGTGGTCCTGCACAAGGTACATCTATCATCAAATTTAGTAACTGATTTTTACTATCCAGATACACTTATAGTAGATATTTTAATAAAAGGTTTTATTTTAATAAAAATTGTGGCAAACATGAAAAGCACTATACTACTAACATCAATGCTGTTCTGAGATCTATTATACAATCAGTAAAATGCCACACCTAGCAATCTCTCCATAAAAAATTCTGAATTAAATTCTTATACAAGGTAGAATTGGCATCTTATCACATAATCTTATAGAAAATTCTTGTGCTTTAAAATTGTATGTAAATATAAAATTGTATTTCTGGCATGGATTGATAAAAATCTAGCTAATAAAATTAAATACTCTGTGAGTCATTACCATAAAAAAATTGTGGGATTAAAGCGATCTGTTATTGCATCTATCTTTTATTCAGGCAAGCATTATCTTTATCACTCTCTTTAAGTTAACCTCCATTTACAAACTACCAGTAGCTGTCCTGATGAGGATTTTAACATCCAAAACACTCTAATTGGCAGCTTGAGATGAGATATTGTGTGTGAAAAATGTCTTCCTTAAAGTTTAGCTAAATTGAATGTTTTTCCACTTCACACTGTTCAGAAACAGAAATTTCAATGATAGTTTTATTATGAAAGATCGTTCACGGTTGACACTAAGTTGTGTTAAACTAAAGTACCCGGCCAGGAAACCACTGTCATGTTCACAACACCATCTAATTGTTTTAATAATTCTGCAGCTTTACCATGAGTTATTGTCTTTAAATTATGTTCATTTACACTGAGAACTATATCACCACATCTGAACAAAAGAAAACACAAGAATGATCATAAACTAAGTGAACATTATAATCAAATGTCTGAGGACAACAAGTCAAATCAGATCTTTTGATTTTCCTTTCAAGTCAGTTTTGTTCCAGGAGGTTACAAACTAGCATGGCTGAAGTGGTACATATTAGACACCAATAAATAAATAAATAGTATTGTCCATAATTCAACATGATAATTTTTACATTTAAATATTTTTTTGATTAATCACAAATTAAATCTATTTGTTAGGCTGTAATTGCCGGTCATGTCCAAATGAAGCTAAAAATGTCCAACCATTATTTTAATATTAATAATGATAAACTCCTTATTTTACATGGGTCAGAAATAGGGCCAATACACAAGGACATGGTCCTGTCTCACATTCAGCCCATGAATATGAGCCATCACACTAACTTTGCTTTATTAATTAATGAAGCAAACTGCCTGAAAATAAAATTTACGCAAATGCATCATAAAACTAGCATTAGACAAGCTCTTGGACTTACTTGAGCCTGCCATCTTTAGCTGCAGGTGTGTCAGGAACTACAGACTTGACAAAAACAGGCATAGCACCATGAGCATGATCACTTCCACCAACTATTGAGAAACCAAGGCTTCCACTTGGACTTCGTAATAATGAGATAGACCGTAATATATAACATTGTCTGAAATTAAAAAAATCAAATATTTACTTGAAATAGCGTTGTGTACAGATCTTTCAAATACTAAGTCTGTGGCATATTTTATACTGATATTTTAAAACTATTTTATGACTGAATTGTAAACCTTGATAACGAAAAATGAGACTCACTTTGGAACTTTTAACCAATAAAGCCATGTTGGTATAAAGTTTCCTGGTCCATCACATGTTTCTGCACCATCCACAACTTGTAATGTTAACTGATTTAAATCAGAACTAAGTTTTAGTTGTTTTACAGCTTCATTATGACTTTGTCCTAATAAGCTATTCCCATTCACATTTAAAATGATATCTCCACGCTGAAAAAGGTGCAAAACATTATAAGTCTTGTCATTTCTATGCTTAACAGTTATTTAGGTTTTTTTTTCGTTCATGGAGGCAAAATTCTGAATTCATGTTACTCTATTTTATCTCCAATATGAAAGGTCAGAAGAAGATATTTTGTGTCATAAATGTACTATGATTCTCCTTCCAGATTCCAGTTAATACAGTTTCAGAGCCAACAAAGTCAATCACCTCAACTTGTCTAAAACCTGTACTCATTATACAAATAAAAGATTATCTAATAAGTAATATCTGTACACCTGTGCGTTACAAATAGATCACTTTTCTCCTTAAGCCTTCCAAATATTACTGTCCAACATGAATCCTGCTTACCTTTAACTTGCCTGTTCTACCTAGACAGCCTTTAGGATTAATATTAGTAATATAGATAGGTGTATCTCCTCTATGACTAGCCACACCTCCTGCAACACTGACACCTAATGTTTCACATGTGTCCTACAAAATATTGATACAACAGTTGATTCACTAGGTATACTTCAAAAAGAAACAAAGAACAGGAAAATTATACATTAACTTAAATTAGTAGAACAGTTTAATTAATAATTAAAGAAATTCTACACAATGGTGGAATAACACAATCAGTAAAGTTGACTTACAATTGCAAAGCAATTATTTTCTCCAAGTTTAGATCCTCTGGATTTCTACAAAATAAGAATATCTGATGCTTTCATACCCTTTTACAGACCTAATCATCTGTGAAGTATACTATTACTCCAATTGAAGGTCATATCTTACCTTGGTAACATGTATTGTTCTCTCAACTATTGGAGTATTTAATAAAGAGTTGGAAGATGATGATGTAGAAGATTTATCAGAATAAACAGAGTAATTACTGACATCATGAGAGGTAGAACGGATGAGATCAGGAGTTTGAGGACGACTTCTTCTGGATATTACAAACTGAACACAGGTTGGATCAGACTACAAATAAATATATCAAAATCAACTTATTTGTTATAGAAAGTGATCTTGTTCAAACCACTTGCTAATGTATAATAACCAACTTTTCAAAAGATCTAAGTGGAATATATCATACTTGTAGATACAGATGAATTTCAGACAGACAGATTTTTAGAGTTAATGTTTTTGGGTGGTGCTTGATGGCTGAGTTCTTGACATTAAGGATTAAGTAATCAACAGAATGTTCAATGAAACAAATTGGAATAGGGTTCAGAATGTTTTGTGTACACCAGAATAAGGTGAGGACAGAAGTGAAAATAGCAAAAAAGGAAAAGAGAAGTAAATTTAAATATTGATAAATATCTGATTCCACACCTTTCAATTGTTATCTTTAAGAACCAAATCAGCAGATCAGGCAACATATTCTCTTAGCTTTACTAATATTGTTTTTAAGTTATCCTAGCAATAAGATCAAGATTTAATGGACAAAAGTAGTTCTCAGCTGAATGAAATAGAAATCTATTACCTGTATAATATCAGCAGCCTGTTCTTGGGTTCCATAAGTTACATCTCTTCCATTGATTTCAAATACTCGATCATCCTGTTTTAATCTCCCATCAAATGCAGCTAATGATTCTGGTACCAGATTCAAAATATATACTCCAGGACCATTTCTGAACAAAGAGTAAATTTTCATTGGAAATTTCAATATAAAATTAAGTTATTGGAAGGATATAAACTAGCTTTTGTTTCTGACGCTTTCAAAACTAAGCCTGTCTGGATGCTGATTTAGTTCATCATCAGCACCTTACTGCAAATGAAACACTGATTCAGCTTAATATCACAGCTTACAGTGCTCAATATAGGATGTGTTCAAGGTTCAAGGGAGAAGTTTTTATGACTTCCCAGTTTAAACAACACCTTGAGCCTTGGTTTATGGTCCCAGTTCAAACAGTAATATTTTGTTTTCTTACCTTTTTCCCACCAGTTTAATACCAAGTGGTCTTCCAGGCACTTTATTTAATGTAATTTTCAGGATTTCTACAAGTAAAGCAACAAGTAAAATTAACAAGAGAACAACCATATGGTCTTTCATTACATCAGGACATTTCTTTGCAGTTGTTTGTTTTTTAATTCTAATATCAAAATTCTTTAGTGGTTGTCAAAATTTAAGTTCATTGAATTTTAGATGAAAGTGTTGCTTTGCAATAATAGACTGGACCATATTCCCTACCAGACATTTTAACATGTAAATCAAGATTGTATAAATATTCAAAGAGAATGCAGTCAGTCAGTTGGTATCTCGAAACAGACATTACTGACATACAGTTAAGTCAACAGCCCTGGATTGAACCTATAGCAAAAGTATAATTTGAATCTGTATGCTTTTATGCAGGTAAAAACATGGTGGAAAACGAACATTTCTAGATATAGCAACTGAAAAATATGTATAGTACCTTCTTTTTCAATAGGTCGACTTTCCTCAGCTCTTTCCCTATAAACTGTTAGTCTACATACAGGATAGTATTGGTATAGAGCTGATTTAGCTTGATAATGACTAGCTTGTGTTAGATCTTCACCATTTACCTATAACATACAAATAAATACATCAACTAAAAACTTACTACAAAAAAAAACAATCATTTAAATAGGATATCAATATTGGCATAGCTTTATTACCTACTTGTTTCCGAGTTTTAAATCCATTTAGAGTGTGTTTGACAGAATTGAATACCAAAGAAAGAAGATTTTTAAAAAGCAAAGTTATGACAGATAATGTTAAGGTATCGATGTGTGATGGAAGCTCAAAGTTTGCATATTTTCAGTTGGATGAACAATACAACCATGAAAACTGTCTGGGATGAAACCATACTGCTGTGACCAATGGATTTCCAAGAGAATGATTAAGCTGTTAACTATTATGCTGTCACTATTTAATGTCATAAGAAAGTACCTCTAAAATTTGATCCCCAGGTAATAGACGACCATCTTTGTGGACCACACCATCAGCAACTATTTCTTGAATCACAGTACATATCTACAAAGAAAATGCCAGTGAACAATTCATGCAAATATTTGAATAAGAAATCATTCATCTTTTATGGATCATGTTACCAATTCCCTTAAAAGCCTGATAATTCATAATTAAATTCTAATCATGTCTATAATAATTGGGGCATAACTTTTTTTAGAATCATATAGAAAATAGTTGATAAAAATATGATAATAGTGCTTCACAGGATACTCAAAATAAGACACAACTTCCCCACTACAGCAAGTTGACTTACAAGAGGGGTATCACATCCACCAACAATACTAATGCCTAATTCAGGACTAGCTCTCTGTATTTCTATAGTGGATACTTCACCATCCATGACAGGATTTTTACCTACAAATAAATAGTTCCTTAATAAATTACATCTAATACAGACAATGTAAATGTATCTTGAAACACTACTACCACAGGTAGGATCCAAGAGCAAAATTTGTTTTGGTCTGAACAAAATAAAATGAAATGGTATAAAATGGAGTCATTTTTTTATGTGCTACTCTTTTGAACGTGATTTTAATCTCAAATTATTCAGGGAAAAAACTCTGGACCTTCAGGTTAGTGGGCAAGTGTCTAATTCATAGAGCAAGTGCAGCCATGAACAAAATGAAAGAATATATCTGTTTGGTTGTACTTACCAGCTTGCTGATCACGATATGGACATTCCCAAAGATGACTTTGTAAGGCACTTCTTGGACCTTGAAAATGACAACCTAGACTGGCTTTGATACACCTTTTGACAGCACCACGACACCTGAAAATATTCATGTCATAGAGAATGAAAGCCTTACCTAATTTGATAAATATAAAAATCACAACATTTAGATGAAAGGATAACAATGATGCATGATTATGAAACACTTGCCAGAATTTGATTTTAATTCTGAATTAGTGATTCCACTTAAGGTCTATTAGTTTGTAAACAATTAGAAAATAATAACTCATTTACGTCTAAATTTAAACTTAACTCTGTGGAAGCTTTCAGAACCTGTCAGTAAATCCATATTAAAAATTAGCTTATTTCTGTTTCTCAGACTATAATTTGACACAGAGAAGCACTCCAACTATGTACTAAGGATATTTCTTAAGACAGTACTTTACAGCTAAATGATCTTGGTTTCAAAAGAGCATATTTTTCTTGTGCATCAGCATCTACTTACCTGTGTAATAAATGAGCTTCTAATTCTGATCGTGTTAAAACTTCTTCACAATAATCAACATTAGGACAAACAACTAATAATTTATCAAGTAATCTGAAATAAAATAAAGACAAATTTAATGCTATAATACTCTTCAATCTCATTCTAATTTTTATGGTTTATTATTCCTGATTTTTATCATACACAAGGCTCAGATTGTCTAAAGGGTAACTACGAATGTTCAAGTTTGTATACTCTGATGGTAAGCTTGAATATTGAAGTCTGAATGTTAAATGTGATTCTCTTATTAGTAAATATATGGATGTTCAATGTTCATTCTTTGATTCACTTATTCCAATGTGTAGCTATGAATGTTCAATCTTTGATTCTCTAATGTGAATAAATGTTCAATGTTCAATTTTGGATTCTCTAATGGGTAAGTATATATATGTTCAATGTTCAATTTTCTAATAGCATACATGTGAAGACTATTGATGTTGTCAGGTTTCTACCCCATTTGCATGTTGTCTCCTGACCTACTGATGGGATACCCAATTGTACCGATTTATTAATGTACCTGGTAACTATGAAATGCTGTATTTTGGTTTTCTAATGGGAGTAACTATGTATGTTATGAAACCCAAAATTTCCAAAACTTTCCATGACATTTTATTCATTTTCCATCATTTCAATAATTATTTATAGTATGAGCCTATTTTGGAGGAAAAACAAAATTATTTATTTGTTTCAAATAGATCTTAAAACATACAGTTATACATTTCAAGAATAATAATATTAAATAGTACTAGATCTTTTATTTATTATCTATATTATAATATTGCTTGCATATACCACAGCAAAATCAATATATTAGTAAACACATATCACACATTCCAGGTAGATTGTTCATAACTACAATAAAAATTATACACCAATATGTCTCATTATATATTATTCATCATCAATAATAACTTACATGCTCCTAATTTATCAAATGACTTCATGGTATGAATCACACATCCTCTTCAAAGCTTTTTATTGTTTTATTATTTAAGATTTCTCAATAGTTCAAACATGTTGGTTTTTCTTTCAATAAAATTTAATCATTACTAAAAGTATATATTGGTAAAGATTTATATACCATCTTTATTAACAAGCTTCTTATATTCATGTATTGATTGTTTTTTATGACAAGAAATAAATTTAGATTTACCTATTTTTATTAACTAAAAATTTGGCCAAGATAGAAACATTAGTCTACTAAAGACCATTAGTACAGTGCCGGTGATTTTCCACGGAAAACAGACAGAATTCATTTAAAATGAAATTGCTCTTCCCAGGCAAACTGTTTCAAATTTAACATATATTTAATTTAATGGCTTTTGTCATCAAATAAAAATAAGATATCGCTTTTCTAAAATGAACCCAGTGTGAAACAGAATATGAGAACTCTGAAACGGAAAATACTAAAATTTGATAAAATCATTGGCACTACTTTAATATGAACAGCTCTCAGAACACTGGACAAGTCCCAGGTCAGTGTCTCTAGTCTGTATTTCACAGACTGAAAATCTGGTATAGGTGTATTATCATTGCCTTGACCAGCATAGAAACTTGTATGATTCAAATTCTGATATGTCACTAATTTAGGATGTTATAAGTTTTACTGAATAAAAACATTCATTTTGAATTAATAAAATAGGTTAATAGAAATATTTTACTGAAGTAGAATTCACCAACATCTGATTCATATATTAAATATATACACTAACTTTGAAATAATTGTGCTATTTGATCTAACATATTTAGTTTCAGACATGTACCGGTATAATATACTATTAAATTTATATGTGCACAGATCTATTAATAAACAATGATTAATTCCAGACAATTCTATATCATTAAAATCTAAATATATTAGGTAACAAAGTCCAGGTACCAGTATAATATTGCTGCCAAGCAAACTATAAAGTTAATGAAAAAGTCATAAAAATGGGGTAAAAATAATATGACAAGTCATTACACTTGAACACAATTTTTAATCTTGTGACAGTGCCTTTTATTGAGAGTAACACCCTAATCTCTAAACCAGGCCTTCTCAACTGGTGACGTGCGTGCCACTTGTGGTGCATCGCCACAGCCAAAGTGGGCAAACATGCATTGCACAATCAAATAATGTATTGCCAGAATTTTCTTCATTAGACATTGCAAGGTTTTACAAAATCAAAATTTTTTGGCTATGTTCATTAAACACTGCTAATTGCTATTTCATTATCAGTTGTTCTTCATTATGATTTCTGCTTAAACAATGCTAAATATATGCTATGTTCTATTAAACAATGCTAAATATATACTATGTTCTATTAAACAATTCTAAATATATGCCATGTTCTATTAAACAATGCTAAATATATGCTATGTTCTATTAAACAATGCTAAATATATGCTATGTTCTATTAAACAATGCTAAATATATGCTATGTTCTATTAAACAATGCTAAATATATGCTATGTTCTATTAAGTCTACAACCAGATATATATTTACATCAGATCTAAATTATATGAATCCTAAATGTTCTATATTGACACTACATTAATTCTTAACATTGGGTATACAAGCATAACAATTAACACCAATTTTAGAAGAAGATATTGAACATAAAAAATCACTGATTGCAACAGCAATATATTTACCTGTAAGGTGAGAGAAGAACAGTACTCGACAACACCTCAGGTTGTACTCCAGTCTCCATATTTAAAGTATGAGATTGATACACCACACAGCTGTTGCTATCATCCTGACATGCTCCCTCGTCAGTCGTACTGTGATGGTGACGTCCAATTGATATTTTAGTTTTCATCTCGTAACCAGATGTTAGAAAATATATATATACTGATATTGATTTGAAACCAGGTAGTTTGATATACTTATAATACACTCTATACACAATTAAATTTTAAATTTACACTTTTAGTTGTAGCTTCTAGTCATAGTGATTGTCTTTAGGATGGTTAATTACAATATTTCAATGCTCAGTCTTTAAAGATGATCTACAACTTCTGGAAAACTGTTATAAAACTACTTTCATATAAAATGTTCACATCTCTAAGAAACAAAGCAAGACAAGAACTAAATACAAATTGAGAAGACACAACTGTTGCAGATAACTAGCAAATTTGAAACAATTTTTCCAGGTAAAGCACTACATGTATATATATATATCACTGTAGAAAATATCTGTTACATGAATTTAAGGATTTACCATCATCACTGAACAACACAGACAAACTTTTTCAAATAACTCAATGTTAATGTTTAAAGACAATCATAAACAATACACTTGGCCTTCAGAATGACCTCCATGCCATATCATTTCATCCTAGCTAATAGAACTAACAAAGTCAACATTCCATTCCACTGACCAAAGAAAGTATAAATATAGTCAATAAATGACTCACAATATTTATAAGCTAAGCTTTTTAATAAATGAAATTAAGTGAGTATTGTAGTCTGAATTGATGACCTGAGAATTAATAGAAATACTGGAGATAATAGGTTGATTGGACATCTGGTACGGTCAATATATTGGTTACTATCTAATATCAAGTGGTCAGTGGTCCAATATCTAGCTTACATTCTATTAGTTTTAGACATTATCTTCTCATTTATCTGTCTACACATCACATTTTTAACATCAATATCAGATTAATTAGAATCCAAACAAAGTTATTGAATTAAAAATCAAAACTGGTCAATGATAAAGAGAAAGAAATATTCTCCATGTCTTTCATATGCACAGCTTGTCAGAGTTAGCTTGGTTTATCTAAATGACCAGACGATGTTTGTTTGAGAGTCCTCTAACCTGTATCACCACTGACATGAACTGGTATTATTTCAACCTTTAACAGCATTGATCCCTTCAGAAGTTCCAAACTCCTGAGCCACTAAAAAGAATATATACTTGTTCATTGACATTATCAATATTTCATTAAAAATGTAACTAACTCTTAATGGAGACCTAGACAACCCATATATTTCTCACTTCACACTGTCACTCAATTAGAAAACTATCATTTGAAGTTGAGCTATAGATTAAAACACTCAACTGATAAGGATAAAGCCTAAAGTTTCCTTATTCAATGAAAAAAATGTTTTCAATCTAAAATGACAATGAAATGAATAACAAACAAAAATACTGCAAAGCGGTATGAAATTATGGATTACCCTTGAAGTCTCATAAAACTTTTAATCATTGTTAGATACAGTCCATAATTAAGTTTTAGAAAGTTCATAAAAAAAAACAATCCTAAAATTACAACCAACATTTATTGCTAAATCTGAAAAATCATATATTATTATCTAAATTACAAATTGTTAAGTTTTGCAGAAAATAAAAAAATCACAATTACTTTAGATTTAACAAGATTTTCTTAAAAGATTTCTCTCAAAATGGTTTGCATCATCCACAACATCCCTCTCCCAATTCTAATCATCAATCTAATTTGCTTAAAAACCCCAAGGGTTTGAAATTATATCTGAAATAACATGTCGACTCTCACCATAGTTTGCACATATCAAATACATCTCTCACAATTCTAACCACGAACAACCTGCTATAAAAAAAAACGATGAATTCATAATTAACATAGCTTCAATCACAATATTGAGGATCTCAATTAAATCAGACTATTCAATTCAAAATCACCTATATACTAACTAAACAGTAATCAATAAATAAGCTAAAAAAAAGTTGAACTGCAGTTCATAAGGATGAAATCAAATTAACTGTCTACAATCACAATCAATTAAATCCTGTAGGAAATAAAATCATCAATACACTAAGTATTTAGTTAGTTTAAACTACAACACCAATCAGATAGAAATTCTATTGTATTTTTACACAGGAGTTGAGTGATAAGAATCTTGTGCACACTTAAAACATCATTATCTATCAGCATTACTTTCAACTGTCTGGTGACATTTTCTTAAAATGTCACTGGAGAAAAAATGAGGAGGCAGACGCATCAATCAAGTGCAGCTTAAGAAAATTACTTATTGTTCTCAAGACATCTTAGCTGTATAACTAAATAGCATGAACTCCAATTCCACACAAAAAATAACAAATACAATAGGATTACAAAATAGGTGATGTTTTTCACTCATATGTTTTGACCCAGACACATTGTTGATTCTGTGGGTCATTCAGTAATTTTTCTGACATGTAAACTCTTAAGCAATACTGGTACAGATGTAATTTGCTTGTCAAAAACATACTCTGCAATAATTTAGCCCCATGTCAGGTACAGAATTAAAATAAAAGGAAAAACCTTCTTCTTTCTTTTAATAAGCTGAAGATATGAGTCTTGATTATTAAAAAGAACATTTAATGCATTACATAAAATAGTCAACCTAAAACTATTTAATCTATAACTATTCAATCTATAACTGGTCAATCTAAAACTATTTAATCTATAACCAGTGAATCTAAAACTATACAATCTATAACTAGTCAATCTATAAATAGTCAATCTATAACTGGTGAATCTAAAAATAGTCAATCTATAACTAGACAATCTATAACTAGTCAATCTATAACTAGTCAATCTAAAACTATTTAATCTATAACCAGTGAATCTAAAACTATACAATCTATAACTAGTCAATCTATAAACAGTCAATCTATAACTGGTCAATCTAAAACTAGTCAATTTATAACTAGACAATCTATAACTAGTCAATCTATAACTGGTCAATCTAAAACTATCCAATCTAAAACTATTCAATCTATAACTAGTAAACATATAACTAGTCAATCTATAACTAGTCAATCTTTAACTTGTCATCTCAATCTATATATAACCAGTGAATCTAAAACTATTCTATCTATAACTGGTCAATCTTAACTATTCAATCTAAAACTATTTAATCTATAACTAGTGAATCTAAAACTATTCAATCTAAAACTATTTAATCTATAACCAGTGAATCTAAAACTATTTAACCTATAACAAGTCAATCTAAAACTAGTCAATCTATAACTAGTCATTCTAATTTGATTTACCAACACAGGTATAATATCTATTGACTGTAGGACTGTTGAGTAAATGACCACTGTTGGCAGTGTTGACACAAGTTTTTTTAACATGATTATTTACTAAGAGAACCAAGAATCCTTTCAGAGACAATTAGTGAACAAAGCAAGTTCTCCAATATAATCAATGTTAATAATTATAATATTAGACAGAGATAATATGTATTGATAGCACAACCTTACTGAAACTCGCACAAATCAATTTATTTACTAAGTTAATTAAATAATGTTACTTTTTTCCTCCAAATTAGAATTATTTGTGAAGTAAAAAATGTACCAAATTTTGTTTCAAAAAAAAAATCCTTATCAGAAAATTTACCTTTTATGTTTCTACCTACAAAGAGGTCTATAATGTGCCACCTTGAAAAAATGACAGAAATTATATGAAGGTAATAAAATAAAACGGAAAATTACATCCAACTGTTTTGCAATGAATGGGCTAATGAAGATTGGCAACACCATACAGTGTGGAATGAGGTAAAATTGGCCAAGTAGCCTTCTACTATTTAAGCCAGCCTCTTAATAAACGACATGGGAAACATCCAAAACTTACCATTTCAAAACTTACTATCTCGACAAAATACCAAGAACTGCGACTATGGACCTTTTAATCGCTATCAATCATTTGTGGCTTAAACATCAGCAGATAAAAACATAAAATTAATTTACTTACAAATTACTTTAAAGTTTCAATTCACATACTTTTAAGTTAATTGAATAATTTCTGACCAAACTATATAAAGATGATCCAACATTTCAGTATAAGCTTACTGAACACTGTTCCGATTTCAGTATTCGACAACTGAAACTGAAAAATGTGTGTCAGAAACCTATTATAACAACGAGAAGAAAAAACACTAACAAACCAATCTACTGACTAATCTAATCAACTTCCAATCAACTAATCCTGATACCATGGTACCAAATACAGTACTTGATAAATTAGAGAGATTTCTTTGACTGAATATATACAACACAAAAAAAGGCCTAATCAAATAACTGGATACATAAGGAAATATTAATAAAAAACTTATTCATTTGAGGAAATGTTAAGAAGATTAAGTCTAGTTCAATATTTTGTAGAAGGTCATGGTCAAACAGAAGCAATAAAAAGCCAATTTTTCCATTCAAACATTGTCCAAAATTTAGACATGGAACAATATTTCAGGATACCATTTCCAAGAACACAAAATGCATTTACACATGTTCCTGAACATCTGAAAGGGTATTACCGTAACCTTTTAATGCAGAATATATTTCCCCAAAGTTCCATGGCCTAGAAAAGCGACAGAACAACACTGCGAGCAATGACCACAAATTCAAAGGTCTCTCTATTTCCAAAAACACAATTATGATCCAAAAATTCAGACTGTACTCTTCATAAAAGAGGTATAAAACTAGAGGCAGGATATAAAAAAAGTAATAACAGTATGTTAAGATAAATGACAATACAGCTCAGGTCTGAATAAAACATCTAAGTTATAAAAAAATCAATGAATGTATAAGCCTATCAAAAGGTGTGTATATTGTGTTAAGAGGTAGAAACAATCAAGTTTCTGATTTAGATCATTGATTGCTTGCAGGTTGACAGGAATCTCAGACAATACACCTATTCCAATTTATAGAAAGAATGGATTGATTTCTATTTGAATAAGGTTAAGCCAATAGAATAATATTTAGATTTTATGTTGGCTTTCCACCGAATAAAAGTATTTGATTGAAGTCAATTGAGATTGGTTGATACATATATATCTTTAAATGAGGTTAATGTAATAGGGTTTTAAAATTTAGTTCAGTTTAGTTGTAAATGAGGCTTGTTTAGGGTTTGTCAGTATTGTAAATGAGAATCGATGTGGGTTTGTCAGTAGTATACCGTACCTGAGACTTGTTTTGGGTTTGTCAATAATTAAATGAAACTGAGGTTTGCATATAAGGATTTTTTGGGTTTTTTATATATCTGAGACTTGTTTTGGGTTTGTCAGTATTGCAAATGAGAATTGATTTAAGTTTGTCAGTATTGTAAATGAGACTTGTTTGGGTTTGTCAGTATTGAAATGAGAATTGATTTAAGTTTGTCAGTATTGAAATGAGAATTGATTTAAGTTTGTCAGTATTGCAAATGAGAATTGATTTAAGTTTGTCAGTATTGTAAATGAGAATTGATTTAAGTTTGTCAGTATTGTAAATGAGAATTGATTTAAGTTTGTCAGTATTGCAAATGAGAATTGATTTAAGTTTGTCAGTATTGTAAATGAGAATTGATTTGAGTTTGTCAGTATTGTAAATGAGAATTGATTTAAGTTTGTCAGTATTGTAAATGAGAATTGATTTAAGTTTGTCAGTATTGCAAATGAGAATTGATTTAAGTTTGTCAGTATTGTAAATGAGAATTGATTTGAGTTTGTCAGTATTGCAAATGAGAATTGATTTAAGTTTGTCAGTATTGTAAATGAGAATTGATTTGAGTTTGTCAGTATTGTAAATGAGAATTGATTTAAGTTTGTCAGTATTGTAAATGAGAATCGATTTAAGTTTGTCAGTATTGTAAATGAGAATTGATTTAAGTTTGTCAGTATTGTAAATGAGAATTGTTTTGGGTTTGTCAGTATTATAAATGAGGCGAGTTTTGGGTTTCTTATTTTTTTTCAAATTTATGAGGTGTGTATAGGTTTTTCAATTTTTGCAAATTTATGAGTCTCTTTCAGGATTTTTCAGTTTTGCAAAGTATTCTACCAGTAGTAAAATAAATAAGGATTATTCCTTTCATAATGCTAAAACTAAAGATACATTATATATTTTGCTGTATATATTTAAATTATAATTGCTGGTTAATGGAAGCCATTAATGTTGGATTGTTTACCAGATTCACAGAAATTAAACAAGTCAAGGCTTCTAATGACCAGCTAAACTTTTAGATAGTTTGAAGTGGATTATATGACCAAGATTTATAAGATTGTGGAAATCACATGTCTAAATATATCAAAAAATCTTCAAACCAATTACATCAGTGTCAAGTTAACTTAAAAAATTCATAACCTACCTGCGTACTAGTATACTGGATGGAGAACAATCTTTAATAGTCAATGGTAATCTATCTAGTGGACATTGCTTCTGAATCTTGAGGTAGTTCTTTAAACAACGTTGACAGAATGTATGTCCACATTTGGTGTCCAGGGGATTCACTAATGGCTGGAGGCAAATCTGACATGTCAGATCTTCGTCAACCGTTTGGTAGTAATCGTAAAGATGTGTTCCATGAGAATCGTGAAATTGTCCGCATGTGAGACACAAGGCCGTCTGCCATCTTATATGTTGTAGTGACATCTATTGGGAACTTTTATTTCAGAAGAAGCACCATTTATATTTCCTTCTTTTATTGTGTGTGACCTGCAATTCAGATATGGCACTGTCAAGTTGTATGTCATCAAAGGAATTGTCATCAAACATAAAATTAAAATGGCCGTACAGGCTAATGTAAGATCATAGATTATATTTTGAATTGAAACTCTCTAAGTAATTTTACAAATTAATCCATAACATGCTTTCTCTTCAGAATCGTAAACACAAGTAAAAATCCAAGTAAAAACAAATACAATGACAGTGCTCAAAATTTTCAGACACAAACTGCAATAAGATCACATACATGTACTTGCATATTGATCAGAGTACAACTTTCTTTTCTAAGATAAATATTAAATGTTTGTTTGTAGTTATTTAACTATATGATTTAAAAAACATGGTTCATAAAAAGACTCTGAAATCTAAGCTTCAAAGCTTTGAAGATAACCATCTGTCTATGTTCACTAGACCTGCTCATTGTAATTTGAAACAAGGACATAAAATGGTTCAAATGCTGCATTAACATTTCCTCTATTATAGTAGTTTCATCAAGTCAAGGGCAATAGAATCTAGTTTAATTCTTTAAAAAGTTATAAGTTAAAAACCAAGTGACTTGAAGACTATAACTACTTGGTAGGTTATCTAGATACATGAACTTCTACATGGAATCGAAAGAATTTGAAGTTCATGCAAACAAAACTATTGAAGTAATGTTGTAAAATCATGAATAACACAGCTTGTAAGACAAAGCTCTCAAATATACTGACTTTATCATAGAGAGACAAATATAAATTGAAAAAACTACTTTTATCAATGATTCAACGCAATTATGTCATTTATTGGTACATATACCAATATCAAATGAGAGTACTAAGAATAACATTGGTAAAGTACCTCTAGTTTTCGTGGGACAATTCAGCCAGTGCAGTATTAAAGCAAAAAACCATAACAAATCTATTATAAATCAATTATCTAAATGTACATACCTTATCAGTTTTTCCTCATTCAACCATTCATTCAACTAAATAAAAAACACTTCAATCTCTATCTTGTATAATACCGTACTATATTTAAAATATATTTCTCCTACATCCTTATTTTTTCACTATAATCTGAAATAGAATTAAATCAAATTCTAAAGTTCTGCATTTTCATTTAAAATAATTCACATTTATAGTACAGAACTGAGCTACATTTAATCCCATAGAAAATGGGTAGCTGCCTCAACTATTTGTGGTCTAGAGCAGAAATCATGGTGATGTACCAGGCTCAAAATGTGTGTTCATCTTCTGTTGCTCTTCCTCTGTGGTTCTTCTTATGTAATACTTCTTCTTCTTATGTCAGTTGCTTCTGTATGGTGAAGAGCGACATGCTCTTGGGCTTCATCTAGTCTTCTTCTGTTGACAATCTATCTAGGACAAAATCCTCAATGATCACCACACCCACACAAGAGCAGGACGCTCTTCTGTTGTGTTACTCACGTAATTAGTCCTTTGAAAATAATACACTGTTTCACAGATTGTTAACACACATTCCCCTGTATGGGACAGAATATTCTTCAAAGTGTAATCTAGTTTATGTTTTCATCATATCCACCAGTGCCTTATTTCTCTTAGTTGCTCACTGTATATTAACAGATGGCCTCAGTGCCAGCTTCACCACAAGGACATAGTCTTAGTTCGTATAGAACTGAGGTCTCATACCTCAGAATCCATCATTCTCAGACAGCTAACCAGTCGCCAGATCTGCTGATTCTATTGTTTAATCAGAGGCCAAATGAATCAGCAACTATGAGATCTGATGCCGTTTCAATATCAGGCTGCATAGCTAGTCGCTTAGTACTACATAGCGAGCATCTCGGATGTGTACACCAAGGGGACCATCATCCAGGTTATGTGAACCATCAGTATAGTTGCATACGCTTTCCAAAAACCTTGCATCCATATGAGTGAGATGTACAGATTTGGAGATGTTGAGAAAGGGTAAGTAGTTGTTGAGTTCTTTATCAGCAGTCAATTGGATTTTGGGATGGAAAGAGTTTATGTGATCTAACTAAGGTGGCAGGGTCGGAATCTTTATGGAGAATAGCAAATACACTGTCTACTTTGTGTAGCCAGGATATTGGGTTTAATTGATGAGCTTGTTAGGGATTGGTCCTGTAATGTGCCGTGTATATTTTGAAAATTAGAGGGGATAGTGGTGAGCCCATTGGTAACCTATGAATCTATTTAAAGGTGTTAAAGTGAGGTAGATGAGATGCATGATTCTAAAAAAAAAAAAAAAAAAGGTCATGATGTTATCAGTGGAGAGGGTAGTATTACGTTTGTGGCAGGTGGTGTCTATCTTCTATTTGATGATGATGAGGGTGTCTTGGGTTGAGACGTTGGTAACCTAATTCTCACATTTTTCAACCAAGTTTTCTCCTGTTAGTGATGCAGGTCATCATTAAATAAAAAGTTTTGATGGGACAATAAATTATGAAAAAAAAGGCACTTGTCCTAAAGGCAAAACAAAAGTTTCATCACCTAAAGAAAACATATATAATAAGATGGCTAAATCCCTTTAAACAAATTCCAACGCAAATGAATGCACTTTTAACATTGAAAAACCCCCATCTCCCATGACATAAGTGTTGATTAATTTAACATTGAATGATCATTAAAATAGTTTATTCAAAGGCAGCCATATCTTCTTACTAAAAACTAAAGTTCAAATGATGACAATTAAAAAGATAGCTTGCCAGGCAAAATAACATACGCCCACACATCAGCATTGTTAAATCATTTTATCCTTTATAACATCTATATATACAAACAAACCTTCATCTAAATCGTCCAGTTCAAACTTGTCTTATCAATTCCAATGATCACTACAAGTTTCATCAAAATCCATTGAAAATTGTTGCTTTTAGGCATCCACAATAAAAGTTTGACATCATTTTACTAAGTTAAGGGCAATAGCTCATATTCATACAGGCGTATAAAAACAAGTGGTTGCCTAGCAAGATACGCCCACTTTAAAATATATTTTCTGTTTTAACACAGGCAAAAACTCTAAGATTAAATTAGGTCTAATCCAAGTTCTCGTCAATATAAATGTTCACACCAAATTTCATTAAAATCAGATGAAAACTGTATTGTCTATCGCAATCACAAGTTGCGTTTTGACTAAGTCAAGTGCAATAACTCAAAAACAGTATATAGAAATGTCAATTTCGAACTTGACCAAGATGACATCAACTTCAATGACCATACCAAATTTCAGTCCAATCAGATGAAAACTCTTGTCTCTATCGTGTTCACAAGTCTATTTCGATGCAATTTGACTTAGTCAAGGCCAATAGGGTCACAGGGGAGACGACAATGTACAACCACATTATAATGTGGGCGTATAAAAATGGAACTGTATCTATTGTCATTGAAACTGAACAAACATCAGCCATGTACATTAAGAGATCCGTACATTTAAAGGATGTATTAATTCATAACTGTTGTCATTTTTCGTGTCTTATTGCAATTAGTGGTGATGTAACAATGAAGTCAGAATATGATAATTGCATGTGAGAAGGTAACAGAAGTGAAAACAGGTGTTATGTTTGGATGAATTGTGAAAGAACCTGATGTCTGATTTGTCTTTTTGAAATGTGATATGAATGGCTGAAAATGAATTTTATCTGTATCCCTTCAAATTGGCATAACCTCAAATTCTTAGCAAAATTGATTTTTTTTGTGTGTCCTATACGTGACATCAATTATATATGTACAATGATATTATGATTAATCGCCATATCGCGATTATCCAAATCAATATCATATCGTATCGTTCAAAACTCAAATTATCGCATTATCGCGATAAAATACAATGCCATGAAAAATATACTAATCAGATATTATGATAACAATTTGTCATGAATACTTTCATATCGATCCCTTAATTAGTTCAAATCTTAATAGAAAATTTGACCAATGGATAATTTAGAGTAATTTTATGATATTGATGGTCACTCAAACCCAATCTGGCTATTGCCGAGACAAAAAATCTAATCTGACAGTTCCTAAGAATACTGCTTTACATGGAGATATGGAGTCCCAATGAACCTGATGCAGAAAAAAACATTGATATCACAATATCATACATATTATTTCCAGTATCACGATTATACAACTTATTGCGATATTTTCATTTTATATTTTCATGATATTCTAAAACCTGTTATCGTTGCTACCTTAAATTATTAACTCCATAAAAGTATACAATATGCCTTGAGAAGCCCATGCCCTAGTCTTGTGAAGACTAAAACAAGAAGGTAAACTCAAGAAAATTCGTCCTGAAAATGTCATTCATTGGACAAAAAGTTTCAAAATTGTTAAATAACACAGTGCAGTTTGCTTAATCGGAAGATTACTATTTTCTCTTATCTGACCTGTATGCATTAAATTCTTCAAATTTTACACCTAATTGGGTTCAGAAAAGATCCACGTTTGAGATCTGTATTTATCATTGTCAATTAATAAAGGAGTGTTCTTCACACTCCATTCTTTGTTTAGTATTGTTGTGTTTAGTTGTAGAGCCATTGTCTTTTGTCTCCCAATAGCCTTTTTCATTGTTTGGATGCAGTACTGCTTGCCTTCACACACTATCTTCTACTTGTCATTATTTATTGAAACTCGTTGTGTCAACCAAGTTCATCAATCGTAATGTAATATAATATAGAGGAAATTTTTAGCTAATTTTTTCAGTTATAATCTTATGTTATTCACAGCTCACTGTGCACATGTGTGTCCAGAATTATCTGGATTTGAAAGATAAAATGAGACTGCCATAACATAATAAAAAATGTGGTTGTCTAGCAAGACACGCCCACTTTAAAGTGTATTCTGTTTAAACACAGGTTGAAACTCCAACATTATTTGGGTCTTATCCATGATCTCATTAATATACATGATCACTACGAATTGTATTCAAATCAGACAAACACTGTTGTCTATCATGTTCACAAGCTAATTATGAGCAATAACTCAAAAACCGTTTATCAAAAAATCTTCAATATTGAACTTTTCACGATCTCATCAATATGAATGATCACATTAAATTTCATTCAAATCCGAAGAAAAGTTAGTCCATATCATGTTCATTAGCCAATTGTGGACAGACAGATGGATGGGGGGACAACAATATACAACCAAATTATAATGTGGGCGTAAGCTTATAGAATGATTAAAAAAAAAATCAGGCTTTATTCCGAAATTTGTACATATACAATGACTGAAGTTCTTGTGTCAAGGAAGGTTGCAGAAAAACTGTAAACAACATGGCTTATGTTCATGGGTTTTCATATGAGGCTTCTCTCTGTGTACAATCCAAATCGCCTCATCTATAAACTTGACATGTACAAGAAAGTACACTATTGCAGTCAAGGACCAAGGTATAGAATAAAATTTGTAGATGTAGGTATGTGAACAGATTGTGCAATGTGCAATAAAATACGTCTGAAGACTAATTATAAATATTCAAGAAACCAATCAACCCAAATTAAGGCTTACCAAACAAATTGTATGACACATTGAGGGTTTCAGATTCAGCCTGAGTTACAAATTGTGACATAAAGACCTCAAACAAGACTCATAACTTGTAAAAAGTTAAGTCAACATCACCTAAAACGTGTTATATTGGTAGTAAAAGGTATTACAGAGACTGAGGTTTGGTAGTTTGTTAAAACAATAAACAGGTACAAGACTTAACCATATCTTTAAATTTTAACCCTTGTTTATCAACTCTTAACATCTCTATTGATTTTAAACCTCTAACTGCCTGTCTCATGGGGGTTCTTTTAAGGTCACTATATTCAGATGTCTTTTTGTGTATGTATTGTCATGGTCAAACAGGGCTACTTAAGGGTCATACACATGGTCAATGGTGTACCACTATGTAATGGTACATTGAATCCTTGACAATACATGGATGATTGAATGCATTGAGTCAATGACAATATGGATGAATTAATATACAGAGTAGCAAATATTGCTCCCAGGAGATGTATTGTTATCCATTTCAGAAGTTAACAACTAAATTTCCTGTTGACCCTAAGGACATCAGCTTTGTAATAACGGACCTACCATAACACATAAGCCTTAGCATTTCAGACAATTTTGATTTAAATTTCTGGATGGAGGAAACTTACAAAAAATTTTATATCAATGTTGTCATTTGAAACCATACTATGAGCATGTATACTAACCGTAAATTTGTAAGGTAGACTATCACATTTCAAGACAAAAAACTTTATAACCGAAATCATCCTTCACTAACCTGAATCGTGTAGTAAGAGTCATACAGGTAACTTCCAAAAAACTGCAGAAAATTTGAATCCAAAGTTAAGTTCAATAACCCAACTCTTACACCAAGTCACATACAGGTAAATAGAAGATAGTGTCAACTTAAATCAAACTGTACACAATGTCCTTGACCCGATGTTCACTTCTAACTTTCTTATCATCATTGCTATCTATAGAAACAAGTTATTTATAGAAAGGGGGTTCCCTGTATGTAGTCAAGAATAATAATGATGTAGCTTCTAATTTAGATCTGAATGCCCAGAGGGCTCAGGCCTCAGTCAGAACAAAAGTGTGTTTGGTCCATGGTAAAATCTAAATTCATTACTTAAGATCTATTAATCACAAAGGACAAAGAACTGACCAGAGACTCTGTTAATTCAAAAGTAGGAGATTATGACAATTTGCCTTAGAACAGAAATCAATGAAATCGATTAAAGATATAGATATGAAATTATTTTGGTCAGATGGCAAAACATTCCCTTAACCTTAAATAGAGGAATGACTATACATGTATTATAATGTTAATGGTTTCTACAACCTGTTTGGCTTAATAAATAATCAAATAAAGCAAAGCAGTGGGCAATAAAGGAAATTATCCAGGATAATGGTTTAGAATCTGTATAATTCAATTCTTATTGTAGTTAGAAACTACAAGTTAAAGCTATCAAGCTTATACAATTATTCTGGTTGCCTTTCATGACATATTTCCATAATAATTGTCCAGAGATAATTCAACTATTCACTAGAGCTTTCACCATACAATTCTGTTATAATGAAACAGAAAACAGATCTTTCACATAGTTGATCAATATACCAGTCAATTACCAATTTCCCCATCAAAATCAATTATTATACTAGATGTTCTTTGGTACATCTCATTACTGTAAATTACTTTAATATCAACACATTAATAAAGGGATACAGCCATATAAATAAATATTTTGTTTTAAAACATTTACCAGTTTGTGGTTGCCTAACAAGAAACACCCAAATATATTTTCAGTATATTAAGGGTGGTTGTTTATCTGTGTCAAATTGTACCAAAAATCTAACTTGTCAAAGATATTTAGTCTCCATTGTTTTGATGCATATTTATGAAGTCAAAGGCAATAAATTAAAAAATCTTTATCAAAAAGTCCTCAAATCTAAATTAAGAACTGACCACAATCCCATTATTACACAATATTTCATTAAAAGCAGTTTTCTATTGTGTTCACAAATGTTGACAGAGAGAGGGGCATTGGACTTGAAAAGCACTTCCCATAAAATCTGACAATAAACAGAGTTTTATATAATACTATTCTCTACCTATTGGGCTGAAGAAGAAATTATCAAGGAATGGCAAAAAATTAACTTACTCTGTTGGTTAGGAAACTGGGTTGTATTACAACATTCCTAACTGCTGAGTAAGCATCAGCTTAAGCCTTCTTTTTGAAAATAGATTTAACAACCTTAAAATAAGCCTACAAGAAGACAAAATTCAAAGATCCAAAATTTTCATTCACAACTCTGCATTTATTGTTATTATATCAATCAAGATCCAATATAGGTCATGGGAACTACTCAATCTATCCATTAATAACTAGGTGTATTATGATACATCAATAATATTTCTGTCAATAGCCATTTTGAACTTGATTTACACTGATCTTATCTTATTTTTCACAAAGAATGAATCATTCCAACTAGACCATTATAATATACCTTGATCAAAAGACAATGTGTGATGATTAAAGGAGATGACTAAATTTTGGGATATTCTTTCCTTCTTACAAACCTGTTTCCAATTTGATATTCAAAATTTGAAAAATTGAGCTAATGTAAAACATTACTATAATAATAGTAAGAATAGTAATACATCCAGATATAAAACAGTAATCTAGTTCAGAAAAAAGATAGGACCTCTCCTCGGTCATACCTACAATTGATTAGGAAAAGGCTTATAATATTAAACTAAGCATTTCTTGGACACATCATTCAACCATGGCATCAAGACCTGGGGTCAAATACTTAGAAAAATAATAAATTAAATTAACAATTACCGGTACTATTACATTTTCATGATTACCAGTAAATTTTATTTTAATGGGTGGTAGGGAATAGTTTTTACATGTATCTTATATTTCAATTGTCAAGCCGTAAAGTTGTTAAGTCTACATGACAAAGCCCAACAAAATCAATTATATTGACTCTAAAGAAGGGCACACAAGCATATTTCTCAATACCCTAATAAAAAATATAAAAATTCTTCAAAATATTATTTCTATAGGGTGCCAGTCCTGATCAAGAAAGGCTCCTTATCTATTTTTGTTCCCAATTAAAATTCAAAATTAAATTTATCATTAATTGAGATCTTGGAAGCATGTAGATTTACTTTAGTTGGATGTTGGTCTGAGCATAATTTAAATAAAATAGTATAATAATATTGAGCACATCTTTCTCGAAGCGGCGAGAGGAAAGATCTTTTATAGGACTAGGCATGTAATCCAGCCAAGGGCTTTAAGAGAACTGAGTCCCCAAAACAAAACGCTGGAAAAAAAGATTTTACAGGGGCCGTTGCCCTCTATTTGTTGAGACCTGCAGTGAATTTTGTCATATTATTGTGTCATATAAAACATGTACCGATAGGCTAATTGACATTGCCCATTATTGAATTATTCCAGAATAAATTTATTGTAGCAACATTGTGGTTTTTAAATTTGTTAAATGACCAGAAATTTATTAGCAAAACAAGATTGTTAACTTTTGATGTAACAGTTACCATTTGAGTTACATATCAATTCATCCCATTGAACGTACCCCAGAAAAATTTTCTTCACAGCCAATGGAAATAGTCTGGCGTTAAAATGGGCGAACATGGGGAGTACAAATTATTTGTACTAACCTGTTAACCATACTTACAATATCTTGGGAATAAACATTATTTGATATAAAAAGGATATTAGAAAATGCATCCCAATGCAAAGCATCAAACTATATTTTGCCATATCGGTAACAGCAATAAACAAACCGTAACAAAATACATATCCCTGCGCTTTATTGCAAGGCATTTCCTTTTTCATATTATTAGAATAAAACAGGCCAATCCATGGTCTATGTAGACGGTCCATGACAGACATCATGGATGATGAGAGAGAACCTGCTTCATTCAATTTGAAATTATCAGAATAAATTTTACCTAACCAGTTGCTTTCTTACTAGCAATGTGGGTTA
The DNA here is from genome assembly GCA_030562195.1 of Nipponacmea schrenckii. Taxonomy (NCBI): domain Eukaryota; kingdom Metazoa; phylum Mollusca; class Gastropoda; family Lottiidae; genus Nipponacmea; species Nipponacmea schrenckii. The sequence goes on from CM060201.1 coordinate 9,562,389, forward strand.
TAGCACTTGCTTGCAAGAAAGCTCTAAATGTGACTAGAAAGAAAACATGCTTAAAGTTTATAGGCAGGAATTTCTCCCTTTCTTATTCCTGAATTTTTGTTGTTGTCTTGTTTTGGAAAATCATCGAATTGATCGGTAAATGTTATAAGGTTTTGTACTACCTATGGAGCATGAAATGGTCATAGAAAAAATAGTTGTTGATTAATTTGAAGATTTTCATTCAATATGTAGAATTATCTTACCAAATAACAGGAAAACATTGGAAATTCTCTCAAATTTCTTGACTGTCAACACAACATCGGGAAGAATGGCAAGTGATGTCACTTCCGTCTAGGTCATCGATAGTCTAGGTCAACAGGTCATTTTAGCAATTCAACTTGGGTTTTATTTTCCTGGGATTTTGCTTTATTTCATTTCTTTATTAGCTCATGTCATTGTAGGGTATGTGGGTAATTTCCGTGTCTGTTTATTAACATTGTTGATAATCGGTGTCTATCTTGTAATAACTAGAAGTCAGTATTGTGGTTGACACTAAACGTCTTTGTTTATAAAATTATGGTGTCTTAGTTTTGAGGATTTTCAACCTAAAACAATGTTGCATTGTATTATATGGCCTATCCTACAGGACCTATCCTATAATGGATCATTAAATGATTTTATAGGCATATAGCAACAACCTGACCATCATATCTAGTGCATATATAAACTTAGAAAAGTACTAAGATATATGGCCTACTAAGTGGAAATAACCAGTACTTGGCCAGCCCATATGATTTATATTTTGTGGATTTTATTTTGATAGTTAGAAATTGATAATAAGAACTTATGCCACTGTCCAAGTAAAATCCCTCACTGCATACTGCATGGCATTTATTAAACAAATGCAGAAAACACCATGCATGAAGTGTGCAATTGTGGAAATTTTCATTTTTACATATTCCTGCACAAAATTACCCCTAAAGATGTTTTCTACTTGATCGGTAAAAAGTACCGATTACTATATATTTTTGAATGAAAATACAATCAAAATTATTAAAATAGGACACTTCATCTTATAATCTCTAAATCAAAACCAAATATTGTGACGAACACTTGGCTAACTTCATATAGTGATATAAACGACTAGAATGGTACTTATAATGTTAATCTAATTTCCATGGGAAATAGCTGACATAAGTCGATTCATCAATCAAAACACCTGTTTCATTTCATAAAATATAAACTTGTGAAGTTATGGGTGGAATCCCTAGGATGGATGTACATATTATGATGGTGCATTAAATATGACGTAAATGGTTCCAAAAGAGAACTACTCTGTTTTATCCTACTATTTTTCAAAGGCCTATATAATTTTTTTTATATTATTACTTCATTATATTGGTCAATATAAAACAGGATAATATAAGAGGTGAACATTCAATATTAGACCTTAATTTATTTATTATTTTCATTTCAGTTTGACATTCAAACAGTGTATTGCTATATTTGTGGTAGTCTGATATCAGAATATGGAAGTTAAAGATGATCATCAGGCAGCATTTAAACCTCCAAAAGACGAAACTTTTGTTAAATGGGATTTAATATATCCCAGGAATCCAAGATTTCAGTATCTCTACCCATCCCCTACAGTGTCAATCTTAACAAACATTGCAAATGCTTTAGCAGCTTACCCAAAATTTTATGTGCAAACCTTGCATCTAATGAACAAAATGAACTTGCCAGCTCCTTTTGGGCAAACCACGCCAACACCTCCAGTTGCTGAAGAGGCAAAAGAGAGCAGCAGTGAATCAGAAATTGAAAGTGACAGTGAGGAACCAAAGAAAAAAAATAGACTGAAGAAGACCAAAAGACCCAGAGCAACGAGGCAAGAAATAGTTCCAATGAAGAGAATGAAGTTAATTGAAGATTTCCCAACTTTACCGTCTGTTCCTGTGGAAACAAGTGAAGTATTTGATCTCAATTCCCAAGCTTCAGCTCAAAAACACATACAGCTTAAAATACCCACAGCCATTGAGCCTAAAGATTCATTTGATGATAGAGAACCCATTCTAACTGATACTCAATCAAACTTGCCCGTTCAGGGTGGGTTTGGACTCATAGAGCCACCACCAAAACCAATAGAAACTGAAAACACACAGGAAGAAGCAGATTGTAATGAATTCATCTCTGAAAAAGAACTTAAAAATGGATGCATACTGGAACATAAACGAAAGGATATCAATGTGTTTAAAAAGTATAACAAGGGTGATCCAAGCAGCCGACTTTACATTAAAAATTTAGCAAAGCAGACAACAGAAAAAGATTTGAAATATATTTATGGAAGATACATTGATTGGTCCAATGACACTGAAGTTAATGCTTTTGATATTCGTGTTATGAAGGAAGGTAGAATGAAAGGACAAGCTTTTGTGACATTACCATCAGAGACTTCAGCTATCGAAGCTTTGAATCAATCTCATGCCTTTGTGCTATATGATAAACCTATGGTGGTCCAATTTGCTAGATCAGCAAAAGCTACAGCTGATCCAAATACTGAAGATAAATAATGAATATTGTTAAATTGTAATTTTTTTTTCAAATCAGTTTTATTATACACACACATGAACATGTGGACGTTTATTGTCGTCACCCTGTCTGTAGGGACGTCCATCAACATTGTGGGTACAATCGAAGCTCCAATCCTTGATGGTTTTATATGAAACTCGGTGTGAGCATTGGAATTGATAAGATGGTCAAGTTAAATTTGACAATTTTTTGCCAAACAGCTTTTTAGTTAATGCTCCTGGCTTTTGTTTGTTGTTGGTGCTATAGATGCTACAATTTTCAATGGATTTTGATGATACTTGGTGTGAGCATTAGAGTTGTTAAGACAATAGTCAAGTTCGAATTTGATGACTTTTTGATGATTTTTTTTTTTTTAGCTATATAAGCTAAAATTTTCAATGGATTTCCCTGGGAGAAGAATGCTTCCTAGACCCTCTTCCAGTGGCATTGAGCATGAGGAACTTGCCCTCCGCGGTCACTGTCAAAAATTAGGGGAAAAGTTACAAAAGATTGACAATCTGTCTGGTCATCTGTTAAATATTACAAACGATATCTATTCATATGTAACATTCACAATTATTTCTGTTCACATGTAACATTCACAATTATTTCTCAACACATAAATAACATTACTTATGTAACATTTTTACCTATGATTTCATTAACAATTATTTCTTAACACATATAATATAATTACTTATGATATCTATTCACATGTAACATTTAAAAAATTTTCTCAACATAATATTATTACTAATGATATCTATTCACATGTAACTCTAACAATTATTGTTTGTTCATATGTAACATTTTTACCAATGATTTCATTAACAATTATTTCTCAACACTTATAATATTATTACCAATGATATCTATTCACATGTAACATTTACAATTATTTCTCAATACATATAATATTATTACTTATGATATCTATTCACATGTAACTTTAACAATTATTTTCTGTTCACATGTAACATTTTTACCAGTGATTACATTAACAATAATTTCTCAACACATATATTATTACTAATGATATCTATTCACATGTAGGCCTAACATTAACAATTATTTCTCTACACATAAATAACATTATTACTAATGATATCTATTCACATGTAACATTGACAATTAATTCTCTACACATAAATAACATTATTACTTATGATATCTATTCACATAGGTAACATTTAAAATTATTTCTCCACACTTAAAATATATATTTATCAATGATTTCTATTCACATGTAACATTAACAATTATTTCTCAAATTGTCCACAAACAGAATCGCTTGAAGTAACTACCCATGATTAATATTTTAGCATTCAATAACATTTATTGGTATCGCTCTTAAATAACGGGATATCATCTTCATGGATTAAAGTCTGGCAATGGGCTTATTGTAACGTAAGCAAATCCAATGCAATCAGGCGTAGAAGGGAGGAAACTGCTTTTATTATATTGATAATCAAACCGTGTCTGTAGTCGAAGATATTTCTCAGTTACTGTATTTATTCGAAAGATAAAAATTTTGGTTGGGACGGATAATGCTAAAGGTGTTGATGCCTATGTCGAAAAAACGAAAGGCCCAATCCAAAACGTTATTCTATTCGATGAAAAATAATCTGACAATGTGAACGGGTGCAGAAAGCGATTCCTCTTTCGAATGCTCTTCACACCAGGAGTCCAAGACCACTTAAAGATATACAGATTCATCTAGCATATGCATTCGGGTCGAATCGTCCCAGCATACACATTCGCGACAAATCACCCCAATATCAAAAGTGAAATACTTTAACCTCAATATTATGTTAAAAATAGTAAAAATAATTATTTTCTTTATGAGAATTGCTGACTTATGTATTCTTCCAATTTCGCAAATACTTTCTTCTACTACTTTTATTCTGTGTACGATGGCCTATAAAATACATAAAAAATCTACATAAATTGGCTATTCATAGAAACTGTTCGAAATTAATATTACTCTATCTATCTTACACTAGCATCCATTAGAAAAATGAAATCGTCAAGTTGCTGTCTCCCTTACTTTTTGTACGGTGGTACAAAAAGACATACACCAATATACATCTATATGAACTATATCAGTCTATGATTCAGACTTCGGGAAATTTTCGAGGCTAAGACTCCATAGAAATTTTTTGAAATTGATGTCACACTATCTTAGACTTATATTAGGCCTATAATCAAATCGTAAGCTTGCGTGTAGGCCTAGTCTATGTCACGGTATAAGTTCGTTAGTTCTTAAAATTGTGAAGATGTGATAAATGTTACCTTTCCACAAGATTGCTATTTTCTACGTGAGTGAAAAAAACAGAATGAAATGAAATGAATGGTGTTTTACGTCCTACTTTTCTGCACCTTATGGGCTAACGAAGACGGACAACGCCATGCAGTGTACTATGAGGGAGATTTTGCCAGGACAGCGGCATTAACCTACTCTTTTTCGATTTCCAACTGTCGAGGGATCTTTACCGTGCACAGCCTGTAGCACACGGGGCCTCGGTTTATTGTCCCATCCGAACGACTAGACGCTTTTTCCATGTCCGACCTGCATGATTAACAAGGGGAAACCGGGGAATGACATAAAAGAGTTTATTGATCAATATAAAACTAATTAATAAGCATTAGGCTGAGCTCTGTTATTTTTTTTCATAACAAACTGATTTAAAAAGAACAAAGGCTTATACCACCAAATCTCCTCTTTCATGTAAGCTTTTAAAACTGGATTTGCCTATGGGGAGTCAAAATGCGCCAGAAGAGTAAAAGGCCACCAATAGCTATATTTGTCAGAAAATATTTCAATTCATTAGAAATAACTAAATAGGCCTACTAATTGAAGTGATGCACGTCAATCAATCGGACTTAAAATGCTTTTTACGAAAAGTAGAGAATTACGTAACCAGTGACTTTTCAATACATTCAAGGATAAGGGGAATTCTAATCAACATCTTATAGGCCTACAGTGAATAAAGGATGTTTAAGTTCCAAATCGTGGTATGCTAGCAAAGGCTTTCTTTTCCGAAGATGTTTAATGACGCCTTTTACTTGACGAAGAACCCGACACAACCGCTAAACCTCCCTTTCAAAGAGATATTACAAGTGGTTGTCTAGCAAGATACGCCCACTTTAAAATATATTTTCTGTTTAACACAGGCAAAAACTCTAAGATTATTTAGGTCTATTCCAAGTTCTCATCAATATAAATGTTCACACCAAATTTCATTTAAATCAGATGAAAACTGTATTGTCTATCGCAATCACAAGCCGCGTTTTGACTAAGTCAAATGCAATAACTCAAAAACAGTATATCGAAACGTCAATTTCGAACTAAACCAAGATGACATCAACTTCAATGATCACACCAAAATTTCATTCAAATCAAATGAAAACTGTGGTCTCTATAGTGTTCACAAGTCTATTTCGACGCAATTTGACTTAGTCAAGGCCAATAACTCAAAAAACGTTCACCCAAAAATCGCCACTGACAAACTTGTCAAAGATTTCATCTATATAAATAATAACACCAAATTTCATTCAAATCAAATGGAAATTGTGCTATCTATCGCGTACACATGCCAGTTTTGACGCGTTTTGACTAAGTCAAGGGAAATAATTTAAAAACCATTCATCGAAAAATCGCCAATTTCGAACTTGTCCAAGATCTCATCAATATAAATAATCACAGCAAGTTTCATTCATATCTGATGAAAACTTTAGTCTCTATCGCCTTCACAAGCCAATTATCACATCACATTATAATGTGGGCGAATAAAAATCGTTATATGATGGTCTTTGAAAAGGAGTTGTATGATAATATATTAATATGTATGTATCATACAGATCTTTTGAAAACGCAACTCAATGTTAAGGAATAGGAAAATGTTGACCAATCAAAATAAAATAATGCCACTTATGGGCGGGCCATTTGAAGTTTACGTCTAGTTAAATTAATTTAGTTTATTTTCGATAAATTTTTAAATGACTAATTTTTTTTCTTCATACTTTTAATCCGTTAAGTAGAGACTAACACTCATATCGCTACTTATTTCATAATAATTATTTTGTGTTTTTCATAACAAAACCGTTTTTTTCGCCAAAACGTGAACTCGACCCAAGATCAAGGTCACCAAATTGGGCAATTCGACCGTTTTTTTCTGGAATTATACAGCTGATGATTCTGAGCAATTTCTAAATAATATGCTTTAAAAAGGCAGAATAGGCTAAGTATATTCTTCACTGGAAATCACTACACTTTATCCTAAATCTGGAAGAAAATAATAATCCTATAACTATAAAGGCATATTTCTTGACAGATTTTTACTTTGTGTGAGTGTTCCTTATCGCCCAAGGATGAACCCTATTGAAAAAATTAGAGAAATCGAAAAATATTTAGTATTAGTTATTGCACCCGATCTTGAAATGCTCGTCAATCAACACTTCACATTAGTCAGTTCTTGACAGATTTTTATGAAACCTGTGAGAGTGTGTTATAGGCAAAAGATGAACACTATTGAAAATCAGCGAATTTGAAAAATATTTAGTATTAGTTATTGCCCCTGATCCTGAAATGTTTGTAAACACTCCACATTGGTCAGTTCTTGGCGGATTTTTATGAAACCTGTTAGAGTGTGAGAATAACCAAAGGATGAACCCTATTGAAAATCAGCAAAACATTAAGTATGAGTTATTGCCCATGTTCTTGAAAATGCTTTAAATTTTAGAAAGTTATGACTCTAGATAGCACTGGAATTTCGATCAATCTTGGCAATATTATTTGTTATCACCCAAAGATGAACCCTATTTAAAATCAGATTATATTTAGTATTAGTTTTTGCCTTTGCTTTTGAAAATGCGTTAAATATTTAGATCGTAAACTCTCAAGAAGGCAAAATTCTTGATTGGGTTTTGACTTAACTTTGTGTTAGTATTCGTTATCACCAAAGGAAGAAATCTAAAGTATTTAGTATGAGTTATTGCCCTTGCTCTTGAAATGCTCGTAAACACTACAATGTGCAATTCTTGACGGATTTTGATGAAACTTGGTGTGAGAGTGTGTCATAACCCATACTGAACCATATTGAAAATCAGTCAAATCTAAAAATAATAAGTAATTAGTTATTGCTCTTGATCTTTAAAACGCGTTTGATTTTTGGCTCGTAAAAACTCTTCGGGGCACAATTCTTTACAGATTTCGACGGAACTGACTGAAATTGCTAATTATAAGCCAAGGATAAAACCCATTAAAAATGTCGAAAAAATATTCAATATGATTAATCGCTCTTTTTCTGTAAACGCGGTTGTTTTCTGGGTCGTAAACACTGGAAACTGGCCGAAATGGTGAATTTTTACCCAAGGATGAACCTTAACCTTAATGAAACTTAGTAATATTGTACATTTATCACCCTAGAAAAAAAGTGTATTACTGAAGGTTGAATATTTTATTCCGGTGATTGGTACTGTAATGTCAAGTTTTTATTCAAATTCAATGCTGCCAGTGGGCGTATATTAAATGGCCTGGCTATCTTTTTATATAAATAAAGAAAGCTTAATTTTTAAACGGAAAAGAAGAAAGGAACTATTTTTTACAAAAATAACAATTTAGGTTCACAGCTTGACGAAACGTATAAACGGGGATTACTCCGCATAACCTTATAAATCTTAAATGAGTAACACTCCTCTCCGTAGCCATCTGCAAACTGGTAACCAGACTACGCACCAACCAAGTCATGCGAGACCATCAGTTCAATGCCATTAAATGCCGATGCGGACACGTTGCCACCAGGACGCATCTTCTCATTCACTGCACCGAATTGAAACCATCTCGTAAGACATTGACGGACTACCTGGAAACCAACGGCATACCAATCACCATACAGAATATTTTGGCTCCACCCACGGACCACTAGTACAAAATAATGGAACTCATCTACCAATTTATTACCACATCTGATTTTAACAGATAACCTAAGTTTCTTTTAAAATTTATATAATCAATTTTAAAAACAAGTTTCATAGCAGAAACAAAAGAGAACATCCTAATTTTTTTATACGCCCACATGGAAATATTGCCGTCGCCCCTGTCCGTCCGTCCGTCGGTCCGTCGGTCCGTCGGTCCGTCCACATTTGTTGTATCCACGATAGAGGCTACAGTTTTTATCCGATCTTAATGAAACTTGGTATACAAGTATATATTGATGATATCTCGGTCAAGTTCGAAAATGGAAATTATCGCATGAACGGTTTTTGAGTTATTGCACTTGACTTAAACGCGTCAAATTTGGGTTGTATCCACAATAGAGGCTACAGTTTTTATCCGATCTTAATGAAACTTGGTATACATGTATATATTGATGATATCTCGGTCAAGTTCGAAAATGGAAATTTTCGCATGAACGGTTTTTGAGTTATTGCCCTTGACTTAGTAAAAACGCGTCAAATTTGGGTTGTATCCACAATAGAGGCTACAGTTTTTATCCGATCTTAATGAAACTTGGTATACATGTATATATTGATGATATCTCGGTCAAGTTCGAAAACTGAAATTATCGAATGAATGGATTTTGAGTTATTGCCCTTGACTTAGTAAAAACACATCAAATTTGGGTTGTATCCACAATAGAGGCTACAGATTTTATCCGATCTTAATGAAACTTGGTATACATGTATATATTGATGATATCTCGGTCAAGTTCGAAAATGGAAATTTTCGCATGAACGGTTTTTGAGTTATTGCCCTTGACTTATTAAAAACGCGTCAAATTTGGGTTGTATCCACAATAGAGGCTATAGTTTTTATCCGATCTTAATGAAACTTGGTATACATGTATATATTGATGATATCTCGGTCAAGTTCGAAAATTGAATTTATCGCATGAACGTTTTTTGAGTTATTGCACTTGACTTAGTAAAAACGCGTCAAATTTGGGTTGTATCCACAATAGAGGCTACAGTTTTTATCTGATCTTAATGAAACTTGGTATACATGTATATATTGATGATATCTCGGCCAAGTTCGAAAATGGAAATTATCGCATGAACGGTTTTTAAGTTGTTGCACTTGACTTAGTAAAAACGCGTCAAATTTGGGTTGTATCCACAATAGAGGCTACAGTTTTTATCCGATCTCAATGAAACTTGGTATACATGTATATATTGATGATATCTCGGTCAAGTTCGAAAATGGAAATCATTGCATGAACAGATTTTGAGTTATTGCCCTTGACTTAGTAAAAACGCGTCAAATTTGGGTTATATCCACGATATAGGCCACAGTTTTTATCAGAAATTCAAATTTGACGATTTTTTTATGAATAGTTTATGAGTAATTGCCCTTGACTAAATAAAATTGCGTAAAAATTCATTTTCTGTAGACACTATAGAAGCTACAATTATCTATAGCTTTTAATGAAACTTGGTATGAGCATTGGAATTGATAAGAGGGCGGTCAAGTTCGATTTGGACGATTTTGCGATAAACAGTTTTGGAGTTATTGCCCCTGCCTCTATATTTGTTGTAGACAAAATAGAAGCTACAATTTTCAATGGATTTAAATGAAACTTGGTGTGAGCATTAGAATTGATAAGACACAGTCAAGTTCGAATTTGATGATTTTTCGATGAACAGTTTTTTAGTAAGATTGACTTAGTAAGATTGTGTCAAAATTTTTTTGTGGTTCAATAGAAGCTACAATTTTCAATGGATTTTGATGAAACTTGGTGTTTTTGAGTTTTTGCCCTTGACTTCAATATCCATTTAGTGAATGTTTTTGAGTAATTGCTCTATTTATTTTTCAAATTCAATGCTGCCAGTGGGCGTATGTTACCTTGCCTGGCAAGCTATCTTTTTTTTTTTTGTGAAAGCTTTCTACTCTTCTTCTCTCCTTTCTCACGTCTCCTTTTCTTCTTTCTTTTAGGTCTTCAACTCTTCCAAGCACAGACAGATAATCAAACCAAACCAAACCAAACCAACAACCACCAACAACAACCACCATGATCATAACGAGTTTTGGAAGAATGTAGAAGACTGAATCTCTAACGCCACACCATCCAGGGCCGAGTTTCACCGCCATGACATTCGTTCCGACCAGATCGTACGATTTCTCAAACCACCACCAAACCAACAGTTTTCTAAATCATCCAATTGATTCTAAATCCACTACCAACGACCACCAAAGTGCAACTACCTAGTTTGCGATATCAGCAATTGCTGGAAGCGAACGTCGCCATTTACCTACCTACCTACCACTCCTCTCCTATAAAATGCAGGGAATGTTATATGTACAATTCCATGGATATTAAAATTTTAATTAGTTAAACTCCATTATTACTGGTTGATGTACACACTTTTTCTATAGTTTCTCGATATTTAAAACCTTTCTCACCGAAAATCCCTCGTCCTTAGTCCTTCAGGTACAGTTTGTTCTTACTGATAGGGTATTAAAAGAAGTTTGCTTCGTTTCATTTATGATAAACACTTACATTATCTAAATTAATTATTATGATGATGTTTTGCTTCATTGAAAATAAGCAAGACATTGGCCTAAATAAAGATATTACAAAAGATATGTAGTTAATGTTAAGTAGATACGTCATCTAATGCTATGGGGTAGATGTTACAGGTTGTAAAATCAATTGTGCATTAGAGGTTATATGTATTATGTAATAGAGGTTTCTTGTACTTTGTTTTTTGCATTAGACGTATGAGGTATTATGTATAAGAAGTTTCATGTATTTTGTCTTTTGCATTAGACGTTTTAGGTATTATGTATTGCATTATGTTACAATTGTGTTTTGAATTAGTAAAAACGCGTCAAATTTGGGTTGTATCCACAATAGAGGCTACAGTTTTTATCTGATCTTAATGAAACTTGGTATACATGTATATATTGATGATATCTCGGCCAAGTTCGAAAATGGAAATTATCGCATGAACGGTTTTTAAGTTATTGCACTTGACTTAGTAAAAACGCGTCAAATTTGGGTTGTATCCACAATAGAGGCTACAGTTTTTGTCCGATCTCAATGAAACTTGGTATACATGTATATATTGATGATATCTCGGTCAAGTTCGAAAATGGAAATCATTGCATGAACAGATTTTGAGTTATTGCCCTTGACTTAGTAAAAACGCGTCAAATTTGGGTTATATCCACGATATAGGCCACAGTTTTTATCAGAAATTCAAATTTGACGATTTTTTTATGAATAGTTTATGAGTAATTGCCCTTGACTAAATAAAATTGCGTAAAAATTCATTTTCTGTAGACACTATAGAAGCTACAGTTTCATGTTTTTTGTCTTTTGCATTAGACGTTTTAGGTATTATGTATTGCATTATGTTACAATTGTGTTTTGAATTAAACATTTCTACATAGCATTAGGTTCTTGCCGCTTTCCCCCGCCATACCACTGTCGCTCCTCGGATCTGCCTCACTGACAGTTGAAAACAGGGCTGATATATGTTAAAGTATGTAGTCTCGTAATGTTTGTTAAGAAGAAGATTCGTGGTATCTTGGTTGAACGGTTGTACGCAGTTTTGATTCAACGTTTGTATCCTCACTGACAGTTGGAAATCATCATCTCTTTCTTTTTTATTGTTTAGGACTGGGGTACCGCTCCGAACAAATTAGAAAAAAAAAACATTATGTATATATTAAGTCTTCTTTTCAGATAAGTTGTTACAATTTCTATAAATCGGCGATCCTGTTCAATTAAAAACATTACCTTGTTTTTGTATACTAACTACAATTCCCGTGCTTATGGCAGGCTCATTTAATATCCACTGTTTTTAAGGTGCTAATATATTGACATGTTTATGACGTTTATGTTCTGCAGTGAATAACTGTTAATGTGTAATTTCGCCTATGAACATTCCCTCTCCCCCCTCGCCCACACTCTCTAGCTACGAGCCAATTAGTGTTTCCTACCTTGAAATATAAATAGTGTGTGACAGGAATGTATTTCAATATAACCTTAGTGATTTATATGAGGTCCAATTATCACTGAACAAATTAACAACTAAGGTAATTTTTGCAGGATATTATACACTAATTATTGTAAGCCGCCATGTTTCCGTCATAAGTCCATTACATTGATGGCAGTAAGATCAATAGCTATTTCAATTCGTGTCGCAGTAAAGGTTTTATAGTCGCAATTGTACCCATTATTCTAACAGACTGAGATATTAATTATGTTTTCTGAAAATATGACTCTGAATATTTCTGTTTATACAACTGATGAAAATGTTATGGAACCATGGATATATTACACGATGGCTACCTATTTCCTGATTACAGGTTTGATAGCTTTATTTTGTATATTAATCTCATTGCCACTTTAGAAAGTTTTTCTTAACGAAGCTTTTTTTAAGTGAAAGCATGCGATCTACGTTCAAGGACGCTATTGTAAGATCAGTTAATATTGTTAAAGTTGATTTTCGGTAGGGTAATCTTTTTCACGATTCCTTGTATATATGATAAAAAAAAAGATTTTATGGACTTGAAACTGCATTTAAATATCGTGTCTGCTTCATTATTATATTTCCATCCATAGTTTTTCATGTGTTCAGAGCACAGTAGCCAAATTTGGAAACAATCAGGTATGCTTTTCCCCTACGTTTTTCTATTCATGTCAGTTATTTAAGTATTTCATTTCCATGTTTTGTACTTTCTTATATTAGTCAGTCAATTACCTGCCTGATATACTGTCGATATATTAGAAGCTAATTTCCGTTTTTTGACAGTGAATCTTCATTACTCTCTATGACCAGGTTTTATAACTCCTATCTTGACATCGTCGCACATGTAATGAATTGAAAATCCCGTAGCGTACTCATTAGACCAGATTCCGTTCACAGAGAGTAAATCTTAATAAACCTTGTAATTATGTGTTTTTATCTTCTAAACTTCTGCATGAACATGAACATTTTTTCCCATTTTTGGATTTCTTCACGTACAAACCAGTTCTTCATAAAGTGCCAGAAGGCCTTTCCGAAACATGAATATATTAAAAATACAGGTTCTTTTCTTAATTAACGTGACGCAATTATGGATAAATTACTTGAATGAATATCTTCCGACGTTTCGTCGAAGGTACTTCCGTCTTTATCAAGCAATGATAATGTTTATTACCCAGTTAGATTTCCCTTTGAAACGTTGAAACGGAATTTGAGCCTTCGAATACATTATGTATGTCTAGAATTATTCACATTTGAAAGTAAAAATGACAATCTTTTTTGAAATTTCGCTCCTTATAGAGAGCCATAATACTAGTATATACAATATAAATAGGTGAAATTTCTAGTTTAGGGTTCTTTTTGAAGAGATTGTGGGATTTACTTTGAGGTATAATATGCACTTCTGAAGACCTATTTACATAACTATTCTAAAAGCTTCATCAACCTGCGATAGTCGTTTCATGGTCATGGCAGGTATAATAAATCTTGGGATGACCAATAATTTGATATTTAGAAGCTGTGTCATAACTATATGAAATAATCCCACTATAATTCAAAAAGTTGATAATTGTCATTTGAAATCGGCTTATCAGAATATGTATTATATGGTGCTGTAGAGGTTCTATTCTTCAGTCATGGTACCTGGTAAGACCAACTGATGAATATATACTCTTATTGGCCAAGTTTGAGACGCCCATTGACCCAGTTCAAAGTCAGATAAGCTGAATGCGGATGCATTTAACTCTATAAGCTGCTTGTAATTATTCTGAATTTGCTTTTCATCTGATTGTATTTTTTCAGGCATAATTGGTATATTTGGAAATGCAACTGCCATAATGATGTTTTTCATAGAGAAACAATTCAGAACTCCAACAGACATTCTGCTTCTCAACCTGGCAATTGCTGATTTAGCCATGACTTTATTTTGTTTTCCATTTATTGTATCTTCAAATTATGCAACGGTCAGTATTTCTCAATAATCGGATCTTAGCGATTTGGGTGGTCGGTGTCTGAAAGAGGTTAGCTTTTTGCCCCCTTTCTTGCCAATCCTGTTGATCAGCATTGTGATTGATTAACCGGATACAGATTCTGACCAACTAAGCTGTCTTTGCTCACATTATAATTTTTAATTTTGTAACTTTCTTTTGTGTAAAGAATAAACGCTAAACTAAAACAAAAATCATTCTATTATTTTTCAATTCACTTAAAATGCTAAATTGAAAAGCAAATTATTGATGGAAAATTCATGCCTTAACATTCAATATTTCCTTCACGTATTTTATATAGAAATGGTTGTTTGGTGATGTTGGATGTCAAATCTATGGGTTTCTGGGGTTTCTATTTGGAATGACCACGTTATTAACTTCCTGTGTTATAAGTATAGAAAGATACATAGTATTAAGCAGGAAAATAGTGGGTAGGTACATAATGTAATGACCAGACTGGCTGTAGCAAAACAAGTATATTTCGGTTTTGGGACTTTGTTGCGCATTGTGTAGCGTTGCTCACGTATATCCTTTTATCTTTAGAAAGTCGCTATTATTCTTGCCAATTATTATTTGTATTGATATAGTTACACGTATGTCGAGGAAGACTTACGGCTACTAGCGACCATTACCAAACAGGTCACTATCAAATTTCAGATATCTGACTATATAATAATTTCCGGGGTGTGATTTAAAACTATTTTGATTAACTTTTCAATTATCTTTAGTTTATTAAGTTGAAATCGGAAGAAAGTATTATTATCTCGTTCATCTAATCTATACATTACTCTAATCAGTCAAAACTTTACTTCAGAATCTAGCGTAATGTGTTACTGAACGTATTTGAAAGGTTTATAATAATACTGAGTTATTATAGTTCCAAACATATTAGTTTTGTTTAATTAACAAATAAATTCCATTTGTTATTAAATACTGAAAAACAATTTAAGATAAAGTAGATGTGGATGTAAATAGCAAATAAGAAATATTTTCAGGTTACGAACTTTTTGAAAATTTAGCATACTGCCCAGTTAGTTAAAAATTTTGTTAACCCTTCTGATTTGAAAATAGCCTTCCAACTTTTCAATCATCTCCTCGTGTTATTGATACAAGGAATGGAATGAAAGCATTTCAGTCCTTAGATGAGACTAAATGCAACAACTGAAAACTGAGTGGACATATACCAATTTCCTAGAAAATGTTACGTTATTGTACACTTCATGGTGTTAACGTCTTCAGTACCAGAAAAGTTGAAGGAAATAACCAATTCATTAGTAAAGACTAATTCGCCATTTTACTCATCTTCACATCACCTCTTACCAATCCATTTCTTTTCATTTATGTTGGATATTACAGGTAGACGTTCAAATTATACAACAGTTGGTATTTTAGTAGCCGTGTGGTTTGTGGCTCTGATGTGGAGCACATCGGCTTTGGTCACTGGTACTGGTTATGCTTATGAACCATTTAAGGTATGCGCATTATTATTTCACATGTTGCAATTAGGGAATTATCCTAAAAAGTCACATTGATATTGGCCATGCAGATGAAGAGAAATATTTATGGAGGCATGAGCAAACAAATCGACTCCGAATTTTCACCATATCCTCAATAGACGGTAAAAGCCAATAGAAACATGCAATCTTTTTTGGTGCTGTAAATCATTCGTGTGTCAGTAATATCTTAAGAATCATCCTAATTAAAATTTGGTTTGAAAATGTCAGAAGATTCAGTAATTTCCCTGGATATAAGCCCTATTATTATTAACTTTAATCTGCCTCAACTGTGTTAAAGGGATGTAGTCGACTAAATAAGCGAGTCACTAACATTTCAACATACTTTTACCAATTAACATCCTCGAGTGCAAAAAATAGGATCACCGAAATGATAAGGCACAGGCCATTTTTGTGGTAGATGGTTTGCGTTATCGATGTTTAATTGTAGACGAACTTCTAGTCGAATTCTCCATTTAAAAAAAAAATATAAAAGCCGAGTTTAAATATGACAAGATTAGACGATTATAATTTGATTTTCAATGTTATTACGTTCTTTCATTTTAGACTTCGTGTACGTTAAATTGGTACGACCATTCCCCAGTCGACCAGATCTATATCATAGTAGTAACATCTTTCATAGGATTTTGTTTTCTAGTCATTATTTTCTGTTATGTTCAAATATTACGAAGTACCAGAATGACAAAAATATCTTCTACTCAAGATAAAAGGGAAAAATCAGTGTTAAGGGTTTGTATATTTTTAACTTCAACTTTTTACTATATATTTCTTTACACAATCAATTGGTTAACCACTGCTTGATGAAGACGGGAGTACCCTCATCGAAACGTCGCAAGTGTTTTAAAGAAAGAAATTGTTAGCCTATCCATTTGTGTCCAGATATATACATGTATGTACTCAGATTAGTTCGCATTTAAAGAAACACAAATCTTTGAGCGAGTATTATTTCTGATTATTTTCTGAGCGAATGTCTTACACAGTACATTTTGATAAGATTAAATGCCACCATTAATCTCCTTAACTAGATAATGCTATATTTTCAGGTTTGTTTGGTTGTCATATTTTCCTTTATGATATGTTGGAGTCCTTATGCCACATTTTCGCTGTGGTACTCATACAGCGACACTTCCGGAATACCGTTATGGGTGACCGCTATTCCAGTTTTAGCTGCCAAGTTATTTTGTTGTATCAATCCTGTGATATATCTGGTTGTAAGCCAGCGATTTAGGCAAAGGTACATCCAAGTTGTATGCCGTTCGTACAAGTATTGTGGTAAAAGGAATAGTATCAATCCAGAGCGGCTACAAACTATGCAAATGAAAGTAGTTTCTAAATGATGATAAGGAGGGAAAGATTGGAATATCTCAAACATAGATGTCGTCAACTACAATCCTCCAATTATATTTCGGCGGAAAGCCGAACTATCCAAAGTTCAGGATGGTGAGGATTTAAACTATTGTCACAAAGTCAAGAGGACCGTCGCGACGTCATGTCAATTTTGTCTTTGTCATTTTCTCGCCATGACGTTAGAAGTCCTTCCATAAAATCCTTCGGAGCACTTTTTATTTAATCCATTCGGGTCTTCTGTCCGCAGTCTCTTGATCCAGTAAAGTTCCTTTATCATATTCCTTGCTTCATCACATATTCACTCCAAGATATGAACACCCATAGTTGCCCTCATCCCGTGACACTTGATAGTTGAGGTGCTCCACTTCTGCTTATTTTGTAGTCTAATGTCTGGCATGTGCTCCTTTATCCGCTACTCTAGGGGCCTTCTCGTTATACCTACATTTATTGGTTTCTTGCCCAAACTACAGCCAAATACATATACGACAATCCTGGTTTTACATCCATAGGTGTTATGGTCAAGGTTGAACCTTCTCTTCCCATTTGTAGATGTTATCTTGCCTACAAACTAGAAACTTTCCGTTTCTTCTATATGCAGTTAGTGGTGATTCCTTCTTTCTTTCTTTCTGATTGGTACAAAACCTTCATATTTTTCTAACTATATTATATAGGTCCGGCAGATCTTTTGAGTTCGTCGTCACCAGGCGTGTCCTTGTATTGTCCTTCCTTATATTTCTCCTTTTGCTAAATGGCTCGCCTCTGTCCATGGCATCTACACGTGCCAGCTGACCTTCCATAAACTGTTTAGCTATACCCTCTCTATATTAGTTGTTGCTTTAAGTCTTGCCTAGGCTTTGGGTATTCCCCTTCGCTTCCAAAAATAATTATCAATCTGATCGCAAATCCGTACGGTATCGCTTTCTTTAGATTTAGTGGGTGTCGTGATTTGGCCTGCACGTTATGGTTATCCATATTGGCTTCACGTACAATCCTGTTGTATATATGCCTGTTTTCTTCGTGATCTTACGTCTAAAATCTTTATCCTCATCTATAAATATTTTATAGATTTATATGTGCCGAGTTTGGATCCTATTGCTACTCTATCGAGGTAATGTCGACCATTACACTGGAGAATACCGAATATGACTTTTTAAGATATTTAATAATATTTTAAGAATATTATACTTTTCGGATAAAACAAGGGTGTATCCTTGTATGTTTATTTGGAATTTTTATGAATGGGCTTGCACTCTTGCTGAATCCAGATATGGCATATTTATAAACCAATGTATCGAAAATGTTTTTCTCCTGCTTTTCGCTGATTATATCTCATTGGTTGCAGATATACCATTGGTGGACTTCAGGACAAGCTTGATCTGCTATAGATATATATATTGTTCGAGATGGAATATGAAAGTAAATCTTGTTAAGTCTCAAGTTGTAGTTTTTAAGAACGAGTGTGTTTTGTTAAAACTTGAAAAATGGCACTATCAGGGTAACTGGCTAGATCTTGTCAAGCGTTACAAATATCTATATAATATATTATATTTTCAAATAGACTTAAGTGGAATCTATGTTGGAAAACTCCTCTCTGCAAGCAACCAAGGCACTGTATAACATTGTTTATATCCAAACTCGGGCAGCGTAACTTTAATATTGCATTTAAATTATTGGCTTCTATGGTTAGCCTATAGTTAGACTCCAGTCGTGATCAGTTCGACTATGGATTGGAACTGACCTGCTAACGTCATTAAGCGTCAACCTCCTTTTCTGTGTAGATCCAGCCATATGATGTGTAAAATCTCAGTGATTGTATTCTCGTACAATTTTCAGTGTAAATATGACTATTCTTGTAAAAATGTCAGTGTAAATATGACTATTCTTGTTTAAATTTAAATGTAAATCTGACTCTTCTTGAAAAATTCAGTGTAAATCTGACTATTCTTGTTAAAATTCCAGTGTCAATATGACTATTGTTGTTAAAATTTAAGTATAAATATGACTATTGTTATTAAAATTCCAGTGTCAATATGACTTCTGTTTTCAAAATATTAGTGTAAATATGAATTCTTGTAAAAACCGCTTGTTAAAATGTATTTTGCATTAATTGCGAATTTTAAATTGACAGAACCTTAAGTTCAAATACTTCAAAATTCAAATAATATGTTTTTTTCCGAATTTAAGCACAAACTCCGCTGTTCTGTATGTGGAGATCTCTGTGGGTACATTTCTGTTTTTCGTATTCACACCTGAAAAATAATAAACAAACTGTCATTTATTTCTGTGAAAGAAAAACAATTTCACAAAAGGAAATCCTTCAAACTAGCGTGACAAAGTTAATTTGTTAAATGGTGTTATGAACAAAAGAGGCAGGTGTTTGTGAAATGATTATCGCTACCAATACAACCTCATGTTTTCCATATTAACAATCGGGATTTTGTTTATCACAGAAACTGATAAGTGTCTAAATATATATTAATTTTTGAACGATGTATATTTATCATATGTTTTTTTTTATTCAATTCACAAGTGACACACGGAATACGATAAAAATTATTTAAACTTGTCAACTCTTTATACTTTTCGTATAGTATGAACATAGCTAATATGTATGATATAGGCCACACTAATTGTTCAAACAAACCTATGGACGCACTGGACATTCATTACCCAGGCCAAACCCATCGAAAAGATTAAAAATGATTTCCTGCGATACATTTTGTTTGCTGGTAAAAATACACCTTTACTAACAATATTTGGTGATACAGGTATTTTCCCATTGTATGTTACTAGGAGAGTTTAGATGATTAATTATTGGTTAAAAATCTTGTCTTCGAACAATCCACTATTGTATACTACCTTTAAAACTATGCGCGCTGATAGCTTTCACGCTAAAGAAAATTGGGCTATTAATCTCCACAAAGTGCTTGATGAGTTGGGTTTTAGTATAGTCTTTACGGGAAATTATCCAATTAATATTAAGCTTATTCATTCTATTCATAATCGGATAAAATAACAGTATATTCAGGAATGGTCATCTGCAATCGCTGCATCCAGGAAGTTAAGATTTTACCAACGTGTTAAAGTTAATTTTAGAGCTGAGTTTTATCTAGAATAAAACCTGCTAAATAAAGCGCATAAGAATATTATTTTCAAACTAAGATCTAGTACATTGAAGCAAATATTTTAAAATAGACCGTCATAAAAGAATATTATAAAATTTGTCAAACTAAATCTGTCGAAGATGAATATCATTTATTGCTTTGTTGTCCAGCATACACTATGCTAAGACGTAAATTTCTCCCTCGTTTCGCCTGGTCATTTCCTTGCTTATCTAAATTAGACAGAATATTGAAATTTGACAAAATTAATGACCTGCGAAATCTCGGGAAATTTTTTAGTGGAAGCTATGAAATTTGGATCTAATTTAATTTCCTAACTATTGTGATTTACAATTTTGTATGAATTGCATGTATGGACCTATTATTATTTTATATTATTATATGATTCTGTAAATTATCTTTGTAAAATTAGGGGTTATAGCTACGTTTGTGGTTTTGTCTGAAATAAACTATACTATGTAAAGCATCGTAAAATAATAGTATTTTAAACTTCCCCTATACATGTATTGTTAGACCGTTCTGGCATTGTTTCCGTTATGAACTATATTGAGATCAAAGCTGTTAAATTGTCAACCACTTACAATAATTCATTGTCCATCTTAGAGATTCTTGACCTAGCTATTTGACGTATTTCATGCTTACTATTTTAAATTTATGGGTTGTTGAAATTTGAAGCTGCAATTATGGTATGCATCATAAAATGAATGCTCTTCTAATGATCATACTCACAAATTTTGATAAGTAACATTATCAGAGGCACAAACTTGATCAAACGTTGATGGACAATCTTCGTGTGAAAGTTGAACACATAGGAAATCTAAAGCTGCCTGATCTCCATCAAACCCTGGGATAGTGTTGTTTATATGACTTCCATCCGTACATGGACCATAATGAGCTATATCTGTCTGTGTTCCTTGGCATCTTGCTTGAGTGTATTCACATCTGCAACAGTATCAAATTGTCATGACCTAAACCTTAAATGTGTGACACACTTTATGTGTCCAAATTGTTTTGGCACCATTAAAGTGGTCAATGGTATTGTGGTATTTTCATCGCACAGTTTATACGATCAGAATGAACACTGTAGCTGTGACAATCTGTCGTTGTTTTGATATACCAAAAAGGATTATTAGCCATATAAATGTGTAGGATGTAATAAAGTAAGTAATACAAGTAGTAGAGGAGTCTGGGTTGAACAACCTTTCAATAACATTTTTCGAAGGTAGTGTCGGGTTCAAAGTGTATTGGTTTTATGCATCTCTATAAATAGTTTTGAACTCAATAGGCATAGCCCAAATTCAATTCCTCATCTTCAGAAACACCATGTTCCTTTAGCATAGGCAGTATATTCAATACGGATAATAACTTACAATTGCTAGAGGAAAATGCAAAAAGTATTTTCATCGAATATTAGTAAGTGGTAACTGCTAAACATCCCCTGCATTGTTTGTCTAATGTACAAACTGAAAAGATGACGCACGATGACATAGGGACGAAATACAATAGGAGTATATCTTAGGATACTACCTGTTTCTATAGGTTATACCATTCTGACCACATTCTTCATTCTTATTGTAGGTATCACAATCTTTATCTAAAGCTCTACTACAGTAAAAACTACTGAAGAGTCCATTAAACTGACAATTGACAGCTACAAAGAGATACATTTAAAATAATCAATTAAGCAATTATAAGTAAGGTTGAGCTCACTTCCGGTTTGGCACTAATGGAACTAAAGAATTAAGATAGATTTAAAATGATTAAATTTGAATCTGCCAATGGAAGGTAGAGTTCAGGATCTAATTATGGATCAGACGGCAATTGCCGAGGAGTCTAAATAAAGACAAGTACAGGTTCCGGGAAACATATACTCATCAATAGACCATACAATATCCATACAAGTTTGTTATAAATATCAATAGACCAATTCAGTTGCTGTAATTACTGGAAATCCAATCAACGTATCAAGAGCCAGACCAACAGAATCCAAACCAGGATAAATTAGAGCCAAGATTAAGTAGAAAGGCAACTCTGAAGGCTGATGAACAACGAAAAGCAATACTAACTGATTTGAAATAGAATTTAATTCACAAAGTGGATATTATTATATAAACATTCTGTAAAATGTATAGCATACTGTGATGACCTTTGCTTGAGGTCATCAGGGGGAGTGTCACAGAATTATGACATTGTTGTCTTTTAAGTGTGATTTATCTCCCCTTATAGGACTCTCCGTTATTTTTCTAATTAATGTTTACATAAACTACAGTCCTAAAACCACACTTTTTTCATTTTCCGAACCATTCAAAGAAATAAATCTGCCGCCATATTTATTTTCATCTGGGTGAAATGAATGACTTTTTCTACTCTTCTACAATTGAAGAGTTCCAAACTTTGCGTTCTTGGGAAACCGTGTATACTTTAAATCTGATTTGTTCTCGGAACACAAATGCAATTCTATCGTCGCCTGGTCTAGACCGAGAACGAAACGCAGTTTTAAGAAGTAATGTAAACAGGGCTATTTTAATTTTCATATTTGATAAGATTTGGACAATTCCATAACTTATAGATTTTCAGCAAATTTAATCTTCGAAGACACTTAAAAAAAAAAAAAGAAAGAAAACATTTCTGATGTTTGTGTACGTTTACACTACAAAATGTGGAATTTTAACGGTTCCAATTGAAGAGGTGATCGCGGAACGGTTCCCGGACTGGACTCGGTAAATTGTTGTAATGAAAACGCTAAGCGTGTCGAGAACGGATTATTGAAAACGCTAAGCGTGTCGAGAACGGATTACTGCGTTTGCGCATTGCCAGACCTTCACCCTTTCCCGCGAAATTTGATCATTTTCAGAATCGGGTTACATAGCCGTTTATATTTACCCCTTTCGTAAAGAGTTCCATTAGAATGCGTCTGAGAGCAATCAACCCTTTAAATTATTATTTTGGAACCGTTTTCGGCACGCTTGTTATATTTTTGGTGTAAACGGTGTAAATTTGTGAACTCGGCCTGTTCAAGACTGGGAACAGAAAGCTTTACAGCGGGGCTTTTAAACGGGGCTATGGTGTTGAGCGACTCGCTATATCGGCATTCGGTAGTTATTTATATCTATAGATTTTTAGGAATCTGCGATTTAAATTTGTTTTCACTTAATCAAAGGTTTGACTTAAAGGTTTATGCTTGTAACTATTTGACATTCGTTTATAAAATATCAATTAACAAAATAACTATTCGTTGGATTAATTGAAAAAACCCACTAAGATTACCATACAATTGGTATTGGAAATTGATCCTGGAAATGTAGTTTAGCCTTAACATTACATTTTATTCTCTAAAACAGTACTCGTTCATTTTTAGTGCCTTGTATCTTAACTTATACGCCTTTTCGGATTTAATTCCAGTTAATTCGTGAATTTAATATAGCATACTTCGAATGATTATGAAATGTCATACCATCGATCGGTTTCGTTTAATAGCAAGTGGTGGTTCGATTAGATGCGAGATAGATGTATTTGAATGGTGCTTATAAGGAATGACATTTTTTCTGATGCAGAGACTAACAAATTTTTTTGAGATGTATTAACCATTAAACACTTTATATGATTTCTATTATTTTTCTTAACTGTGTACCTCTATACTTTACTCATAAATAGAGCAATGGCCGTAAGTCTAGAATTTATGATAGAAGTGGAATTGCACATCACACATAATTATGTTTAATAGATGTCAATGTTCTAGGCTGTTTTTTCGATAATGTTGTTTAAGTTTAATTAGGGGGTTATTGGACAAATAATCAACAAGATTCCAATGGGGTCATTCACTCTGATATGACGGCAAAATTAAAAATATCTCTGAGCTATTAAAATTGAATACATAATGTCCTGGTCTCTCATGGACAATTACTAATTAAACAAATGATAGAATTACAGATCTTTCACCCTAATGACACATATGTTTAACTTTTGCGAGGATGTTAATGCAAATCTGTACCGGGTCGAGATATCTTGGGTGGACACAGATAATTCTACTATCTATAACTCAGCAGAAAATTGACTTTAGAAGTTCTTTCTTTGAATTGCTTTCCGATAATGTTGCAATAGTTGGGTAAAGAGGCATATATTACAAAGGGATATGGTTATCCATTTACTTTGTCAGCTTCCATGTCCATGAATTATGTAGCTGGCCGTATAGCCTTAAAAAGTATCTTTGTATTGAATATTTGTGTTGAATGGTACCATAACATCGATCTCGTACCGACGACAACGTGAATTTCGCGAGTATGATGTGTAATACAGTAAAATATCAAAGAAATACAGATATCTTCATTTACGCAATTTCTAGTTGGCAGGGTACCTATAAAAATAAAAACCTGTTGGTGATAGCAACTGGGTAGCATATGAATACTCCATAGAAAGTTCCAATAAATACAAGAAAGAAGTACTTTACCTGTAAAAGCAAGGCCTAAAAGGATCAATCGGTTCATGGTGGTGTTATGTTCAAAGTACTTGAACTAAACATTCTGGCCAAGCCTTTTTTTAATGAACGATAAAGTCCAAGATAAGGAAAGATTGTCCGATATAAAAAACGTGCCATAGATTATTAGATATTCAGGTCATACGTTCGAACTCCTGGGTGGAAAATCTTTAACGAGTCACGATTAACAGTCAAAATCAACCAGATCTAATAAAAGATAGATTGTCAGGCAAGATACCACCCACTGGCACCATTTTCCTTTGTTTAATATTCTTGTTAGATTTATACTTTTGTACTATTCCATCGTTTCCTAAAGTTCGTCTATATAAAGAATGTTCATACGAGCTCAAAACAGAACAAAAAAAAAAATTTCAAGTTTCAAAATATCCTAACCAATCCAAAGTTTCAGAACAAGTCTTCCTTAGAAACCACAAACTTATCTTTGTGGTAAAAAGGATGAATTATGAAATTCTTAAGATATTGAAGTAAAAATTAAAAAAAAAAGATATCATGGTCAACCATCTCAAAAAAAGAATTGAAAAACCACAGAATCATTATTTGTGATATATAAGTATGGAATTGATTCATGGAGACCCCCCCCCCCCCAAAAGACCTACTAAAGGTACAAATAATCCTAAGCCTGTAGAACATAAGTTCATTGTAAGACAGGATATTAATAATACTATAAGCTACAATTAGCATCTACATAGTTTGCGATATCAGCTTTGAGTGCGAACTTTAAGTTGACATATACCAACTTCACAAATATTACATTATAAGATTGGAATTGAAATAGCATAAAGACAATATGTCGTATCTAATTATTTGAAAGTAGGAATTAATCATGGAAACAACTGTCCTCAATATTTAATCCACTATAGTAGTGGGAATCAGTCGAGATATTAACGATATTATTCTCAATTAGTTCAACATAAAACATACATTCGTACTTAAGTAAGTACTTGAAAAGTAAATACAGTGTTATAAAATTGACAAATGTAACTTAAAAAATATATATTTAAAAGACAAATCATCATTAATTACAATAATTATTAACTATGAGAGTTGTTATTGTAATTTTCAATAGCCTTTCCTTTATTTTGATACTATCTTGGTAATTATTTTAAGTTTATATAAATTTCAATTAGTGCTGTTTAATTCGTTTGATTAATAAAAAATTAAATAATATTTATTATATTTGACAACTCAATTTTGAAATCATAATGTGATTGAGGAGTCAAAAACCGGAAAGTTTAAAATTAACAATATAACCTGAAAAAAAAATCACATAGCATTATGACAGGTACACAATGCTCACAAGTAAACACTGTGAGTTCTCCGGTCTCCCAAAGACCCATACCATGTATAGTTATTGCTGAATTTAAGAATGGCAAGAGAAATATGGTATTTGAGATTAAAGCAAAGCGGTAACTAAATTAAGGATGTGTCAAGTTTGTTGGGGAAATAATCTTAAGCATAAATATTTATCTAAATAGGTAAACATCATGTAAATCTTAAGTTGTATTAGTCGTCGCAAATAAGTTGAGATTGGGATCCGATGACAGTCGTTCTCTCTATTTAAAGATGTACCGCACATAGACGATTTGCAGAATCTATTCGAAAATAAAAAGATGGTAAGCGAATAAAATAGATAATATTGTCAAGGATCCTGATGATATCTCTCACAAATGCTGCTTTGAGATGCATCCATATCTGAATTCAAAGTGTCTGTTCGTGATTGTAGCTTCAGATCTTTGCCTAGAAACATGAGATTCTGCTATACTCTTGAATTGTTTGGCAGCCTAATATGCTCCTGCAAAAATCAGTAGACGTATGTTGGCCCTGGATTTGAAGGCCTTGAAGATGGTGCTCTCTCCAATGTTTTAATTTTCGGGAGGGATTGATTTGAACTCGCCAAAGGGTTGAGGTTACCGCTTGTTACCCCATATCTTATACATAATGCATCGTTTGATTGTGACAAGAACTCCAACGTGTTTTATAGATATACTAGTAGTGACAGGTTTCGAACCGAACAGAGTGTTACACTATACGTCATGGTGTGTACCGAGAACTCAACACCGCCTATGCATGTATAATATGCTTTCCGCTCTTTTTCTCCAGACTTTTTATATCCTGGTCCTTGGGCTCTCTTAACTTGTATCACGCCGTGACTGCATTAAATGTCAGTTAATTACCCCAGTTGTTTGATAACACTATTCGAACATAACACTTTAAAGTGGACCAGGCTTTATTTGTTTCGGACAATCATCCGACAGCCTCAAACACATGAAATCTTTTGGTTAGCTGATCAGAAATAGTCTACAGAGCTTACCTTTGAAATTTGAGCCTTCAAATCCATGTGTATCCATAATTATCCGTGTTTGAAAAATCATAATGACTTAAGAAATTACGAACGTCCCGCCATATTGGAAAACGGTTCGTCTGGATAATCAAAGAGTTATCCTTCCCGTCGTGCAATAGCGGTCATCTATATAAACAGACTACAACGCATTTTTCAATTGTAACTTTGTCAACAGGACACATAATTGTCAGACTGACTGGAGACCAGCCGCGTACAGCACGAAAAAAAAATGAAAAGTGAAATTTTTTGTTTGAGGCATATTTCAAGGTATTTTGCGATTTTCTCAGAGCTTGAATATTTCTGAGGACTGTTTAAATGTAACAAAGGCCCAAAACGACCCCTAAAAATCCAGCCTGGGCCCCTTTAAGAAAAAAATAATTCAATTTAGGAATTTTGCAGTCAACACGTATGCAATTAAATAGTTCTACCAATAAATGATCTGGACGAAGAGCATGTGATACAGGTTGGAGGGTAAACTTGGGCTAGGGTATTTATTCCGTAACTGAGCATGTTGAGGGGAGTTCAAAGTCTGCTGCCACCAGACAAACTCCTCCAAACATGAAGGCATAACATAACCAACGCAACACAACGTGAAGCTTTTTGTGAAACAAATAAAGGCTAGGCCTATACTGATACCAATAATAGTCTGGTCTCTTCATCTAAGACCAACAAGACGGATAGTGTCACAAGAAAAACATCACAGAATTTTGCTTGAAAATTGATGACAACGTTTTTTGTGAAAGAAGACTTCTCCACTTAGAACTATAATCTGATCATATAAAAGAAATTTTCTTGAAAGTACAGATTTGTTTCATTTGAGCGCCAAATAACAGGTTCGATATTTTCATTGTAGAGTTGAGACAATATAACATAATCCAGATACTATCAAGAGCTAAGTGCTGTACAGAAACGCCACATGGAAGTCAATCAGATTGTTCATTGTTAGGGGTAAAAATAAATATTGAGAGGCCGCCACTAGGCCAAACTGTAGTTAACTGGAGATGCAAAATTCTCACACCCCTTTCATGTTGCAACAATCTTATTAGTAGAAGAGTCAACTCTCGACCAATCAAACTTAATGACGAGAATCTAGGCTTGTGAAAGCAACGGTTGGTTTATGTATATATCCTGTATACTTTATGCCGAAGTACCTCCATGATTATAAGTGTTCATTTATGCAAAATGAAATGAAATGAATGGAGTTTTACGTCCTTCTATTCTGAACCTTATGGGCTAATGAAGACGGGAAACGCCATACAGTGTGAACTGAGGCAATGGCCTGCTCTTTTTGCGATTTTCAACTTTCGAGGGATCTTTAACGTGCACAGCCTGTAGCACAAGGGAAGTTTATTGTCCCATCTGAAAGACTAGACGCTTTTCCACGCCATTCCCATCGACCTGCATCACTGACAAGGGGAAACCAGACTGAAAAATCCGAAAGTTTATATCGACATTTGTAATACATTTTATTTCATGTAAGAAATACTTCAAACAATATGTAGGAAAAACTATCAGATAGCAAAATTAAAGAAAGGCAAGCCTGTTTTTAATCATTTCAATCTTGACAACAGACACTTGACGATCTCACCCTTACCCAAATTGAGCGCGTAGAAAACGACCAATGGATTGAGCAGGACCTATAATATAGCACCCTTTATCGTTCCATTTAATAAACCAGTAATTGAGTAAGCAGGGTAGTCCATATCCATGTTTTTATAGTCTTCAAGAGAAATTCCCCATTCCGAAAATGAAAGTGATATATTACAAAAATCAGAACTTTAATGACAACCTTGTTCATATTAAACTAAAAACAATCTGTACATAACAGGTACTATACATTGGGCGAGTTATTATTTAGTTTTTTCTAATTTCAGGTCAGAACAGAAGAAAAATATCCAGGAAATGCGGATCATTTATCCCAATTTCTCAATAAAGTAGTTATTTCTCCCTTTACATCTGGGGAAATCGATCTCTACCTTCTCCAAAACCCAATAGATTATCAGATTCAAGTGTTCCATGAGAAGCTACACAATGAACCCTGTTACGCTTCGGCGAGATTATAGTCTTTATCTCTTTATCATTCCTTCTGCTATATTCATATATCACAACATTATTATACTTTCAGCTTTATCAATATTATAGCTAATTATCATTTCTTCAGCTTCATATATATTCTATAGCTAATTATCATTTCTTCAGCTTCATCACTATTCCTCTAGCTATATCATATACATGTATATTCCTTCAGTTGTATAGATTTTATTATTATTTTTTTAATTTTGTATCTATCTGGTTAATAACATAACATTAAAAAAAAACAATCATCGCAAAGAAGTTACAGATAAATCTATTTGATATACCAAACGATTTTGGCTTGTAGACGCAATATCATATTACATGTTACATACCTGTAAAATAATTGATGATAAATTGAATACGTGTCCAGCACAATATTGATGTGAATAACAAATTGAATTACTTTTAAAAGATAGTTGTGAGTGTTGAAAGATAAATTTAAATTAGATAATGCAAATTGTTTTGATCCAAACTGGCATTAGCTAGAATAATGAGTCGGTCTATATCCGTGTCGTTTTATTTTAATTAACAACTCAAACAGGACACATGAGATGACCATGTTTAGTATGTTTAGAGGTAGATAAAACACCAAACTTCTCATTTCAAAACATTCAAAATGGACCCTTTGGTCATTTTACACACCAGTAAAGGCTAAAATGAACTATGGGCTGTCAGTCGCAATGTATATACAATACAACAGAATAGAAGTCTGTACCTTACACTGGTTTCCGCCCACCCCGTGTGAATATCACCATTGTTCAGTTTATCTAATTCTTTAACTATTCTGAACAAACTTCATCCATATTCTTTGAACTCCCGAGTGCAATATTAAACTACTCTCGCAGTCTCTCAAATTTGCAAATTCATACAGAAAACTAACCTATCATCATTTACACAATATTCTTTCTATAGCCGTACAATTTGCATTCATTAGACAAATTTCCATATATAATGCGCCTCTTTGATCTGCAAATTGAATTTGAAATATCGACAAGATGAATACACTATTATCATGTTTAAAGTAAAGAATTATATCAGATATCGATGTTTATTTTGTAGGACAAGCTTGATAGGTAAATATTAACAGATCTGAATTACTGCATCTTGCCTTTTCATACAGACATCTGAAATTATACAAATAATATCATGAATGTTATATTTCTTTTTAGAGACCCGTGTATGTTATATGAATGATAACGAAACGTGAATGGTAGTTTCCATATTCGTAAATACTTGACAAAATGTCTCGGAAGCAATTACCATAGGGGCAAAGAGTTATGGATGCTAATCGACATACTATATTGTAAGGTTTTAACAGCCCGTCGCAATTGTGTTCTAGGTTGATCTGCTACCATGATATCAAGGTAAAAAACAAGATAGATCTGATAAGAAACAACTGAAAACTTACAAGTTATCATATGTATTCATATCGGTACCACAAACGATCTCCATATCATTACCACATTGTGAATGTTGTAGGTTAGCACAGAAGAAACTGTAGACTAATTCATTACCATGCACATTAGGGTCAGGTTTTTGTACTGTAGGGTCACAAGTACCATTATGAGATGCATGTAAATCCATGTTGGCACAATGAGCTTTAGAAAACTCACATCTGTAACGAAATGAGAATGATGTGTTCAAGGACTTTTCGACTATTAACATTATTAATTGTCCTGTATTATCGCCGTACAAAACTCATCAACTGACACGAGGTGATCTTAGGTTGCAGAACCTATATCGGATATATTTTCACAAAGACAGGTTTTTGTTTTATATTCGTTATTCTTGATATTTACTACAATTCTACAGAGCTAAGCTTTTCCACGTCTAGCGTCTGTTGTCGTGATCATAGTTATAAGCAAAATGTAATTATAATTTTAGAGTAAATTTGATTCGGTTATTATAATGGAATTACACCTGGAAGACATATTGATGATCATTATATCAAGATGCTGATATATTAATAAATAATACTATATTGAGACTCACTGGTTATTGTATGTCTTGCTATCAGTACCACATACTTGATGTGTAGCAAAGATCGAGCAATCAGCATCAGTTATAAAGCTACAGATTGAGGTACCGTGGTGATGGTTTGGATGTTTACTATGTGGTGGTGGTAATGCGGCATACACCAATGCTGAATATAAATTTTAAAGATTTCATTAAGGAAATAAATCTATACGCTGATACAGCTCAATTTCAACCGTAACACTTTCAAAATTTTATTTTGACGTTAGGTTCCGCTTCATTGCAATTAAACAGTTCCGATGGAGTTACAGAGTTTTTATTCTGGATAATTCTGCGGATAGTTTAATCGCACCTTAAGTGCCTTTTTAGGTCCACAGAATTGATTCTCTTTTAAAGAAATACACTTACCCACAAATGAAAGTGCAGAAACCAGCTTAAACATGATGAAAAGTGTCTCCCTTTGAACCAAAGAATTTCAGCTGAAAGCGGCACAACCAGTCAAATATTATCTTATCTATTAACAAAGAACTTTGGTCCAGTTATCAGCACATATGGTGGTCATGACTCTCCTTTTTCTATCATTTTGCTTTAATAATGATAATAATAAATGATTTATTAGTAAGTGTCATACAAAACATTAATTAACTATCGCGGTATAATATTACAGAATGAACATATGATGTTCGTTGCGACCAGTTTTGGTCTATTTGACACACTACGTTAAGAAGAGAAAATTAAACATAAGAGGCATGTCAACACAATTATACAATTTAAAAAACGGTTATTAGTTTCGAAATTTTGGTATATACAATTATTATTTAACTATCGAAATAACAGTAGCAATTATTATAAGGGCAAAACAAAACAAAATATGCCTTTTTTAATATTTGAATATCAGTTATAAATTGAGGTAAAATATATACGGTATGTTAAAGGGATAATAGGTTTTAGAATGAACATAAAAGTTGAAAATTTTGAACTTGGCCAATAAGAGCTCTAAATAAGTAAATATACCTGCTGCCATAAATAACATAAAAATAAATAAATATTAAAAAATTAAGTAATTATCCATAGAATGCATTTGATTATTGAAAATCGCTTAATAAATTGACTAAGCATTATTTTAAAAATGACTTGTTTTGTGAGTTTTCCAGATTTTAAGGGATTCTGTTAATTTATTACATGAGGTAAGTTCACTGATGAAATTTTATGTTCATGCTAAGAAGCAGTTTCCTTTAAAAAAGGTAAACTATTTAAATGCACTGAAGTTTTGATGACATTAAAACTTGGGTTAAATTTAAAAAACAATGGTTTCCTTAAAGCACCATAAGCAGTACATTTGATTAAAATGTGGAATTCATCCTCTATTTCGTCTCTATAACAAAATATACATTAACGTTGTTCTAATTGAGTAGAGAGCTTGTTGTCCAGTTTCTATGGCTATAGATTAGCTCCGTTCTAATATGACAAAAAAGATGTATGTGGTATTTTTATGTTTAAATGTCAGTAATGTTTTTCTCGAGAGATGAACTAGTTTTGTACTTTCTCTATGTTCTAAGTTCAGTTAATCAGCTTCTTGACATTGAATACACCTTTAGACCATTCACTTGAATCATACTTACTGAGTTTAAACTGAACAATTTTAACAATAGACTTAATGGATAAAAATAAATTAAAAACTTTCTTTAATGAAAGAATAATACTATTCATTTTTAAAATGTTCCTATAAAGAATCTCTTATTAACTTTTGCCACAAAATTATTTGTGAGCTGTGTGTAGATAATTGTTCCAATACTTAGTTTTTATACGTTACATAATAATTGAGCATTTCGTGAACTTAATTCCGAGAGATTTTGACCTTTCACGTCGTTTTTTTTTTCGATTTTAATGCAACTTGGTGTCAGCATTGGAATTTATGTTCGATTTTGACGATTTTTTCGATGAACGGTTTTTGAGATGTTGCCCTTGAAAATCGCTTCAAAATTTTATTGTGCATGCAATTGAAGCAATATATATAGAATTTTTAATGGATATTGATGAAACCTGGCATGATTATTGGAAAAGATAAGATGACGAAGTTTGAATTTGACGATTTTTCAATGAACAATTTTTGAGTTATTGCCCTTGACTTAATAAAACCACGTCACAATTTTATTGTAAATGCATTAGAAGCTACAATATTCAAAGGATTCTGATGAAAGCGTTGGAATTGATAAGACGGCGGTCAAATTTGAATTATGCTGTGTGATTTATAGTCCTTGTCAAAATTGTATTGTGGGTGTAATAGAAGCTGCAATTTTCACTGGATTTTGATGAAACTTGATGTGAAAATTCAAATTGATAAAAAGGCGGTAAAGATTGAATATTATTTTATTATTTTTCCAGAACAGTTTTTAAGTTATTGTCCTTGACTAAGTAAAAAACGTTAAAAAATGTATCGTGGGTGCAAATGAAGCTATAATTTTCAATGGATTTTGATGAAACTTGGTTTGAGCATTCGAATTGATATTAATTTACAATGAATGTATATTGAAGGAACCTTAGACATTGGAAAACGAATATGAATGTAACAAAGGTGTCCGCGATACACTTTGTAGGATAGAAAACCTCTTTATATTCCCTTTAATTTTGAATAATTCCTTTCCAACTATTTAATGAAGGTAAATTAATTTAGATCCTAATGCTTTGGACTGTACCTTTTTAATTCTGAGCGTTGTAATTGTTGTTTGTTAAAGACCAGTGACCTTTAGATATCTGAAGTTTTATTACTCTTGTTTCTTGCCTTTTCTGTTTTGGTTATTTCTAACACTTCAAGCGTCATGGGCTTTTTCCAAAATTTACTCTGGTAGTCTTTTAAAAGATTAGTACCTTAAACGTTATTACTTTTTTATGTAAATTCTGTCAAAGTTGATGACTTTTGGTCTGTATTATTATCATAATGTACAGAATAAAACTTTGGTTATTTCCCTTTAAACTGTAAACCACTGAATTCAAAACCAATTTTCACCATCTTATTGGTTTGAAGGTAGACTTTTGACTAATTATCTAATGTTTTATGATATGTTATATGGAATAATTTTATATCACACTTTACAATCTTTACAACAAAACTAAAATTACACGTTAATATAACCAATAATAACGTCCACATGAACCGTTATCGATAACAGGTGGACTAAGATCTGTATGTTTTAAGCTTTCATCAGAAGATAAAAAGGCTATAGTTTACATCATACACAGAAGCATTTAGTTTGATCTAGAGCTTTGCCAGAAATTATGAGGCTCCATGGAGTGCAATCTAGTCGCATACATCACGAGTCGAACAGTATTATCAACGATTTAAAGCTACCTAATCTTTGTAGTACGTCAGTCGTAAACTTGTATTGTTCCAATGGTACAGCATATTGAACCTTATAACGTTTTGACAAAAATTATCGTGCAAATGAACATCTGGAAGTTCACTTTTATATGTTCACCATGTCTAATAGGTAATTAATAATAACAACACTATAATAATAAGTTTTCTGAATTTTTTTATTCCTAATCCACCCTTTTTTTGCAATAAAGGAACACAAACTTAATTGTATCCAGACATGTTACGCACCAAAGCTGCTTAATGAACAACCAAACAGCTATTGAAAGTATTTCAAATTGGCAATTTACACTAGTTATTAAAACTTGAATGATTGCTTCTATGATACCCCCTAAAGTATTAACAAGTGATCCTATAAGCTGAGCTCTACGTTGCTGTTCTGTTCACATTTAAGATGAAAATAAACTAAGAGTAGAGTATCATCATCGCTGTCTTAGCAAAATTTTGATTTCTTACTGCTGCCTTAATCATATGCCCCATTTACGATGTAAATATAAAACAGTAAAACAATCCCATCTCTTCACATTTTAACGAATAACCTACAGTTATATTAACAGTGGACCAGATTTCACGAATTGGAGGATATAAAAAGATTATTGTGGTATAAATGTGAGACAAGTGTTCTTTACACATGTTGAGTCATCTACGCGTATTTTATATTATCTTATACAATTGTTATACTAGCCAGGTTTCTGGGTGGATTTACACAATATACATGTTATTTTATTGTTCTTTGACTTTATATGTGTGAAAAAATTGTGAAATTTCTTATCCTTACTTGCGATACTAAAGATACTCAAGTGGATTTTGATACCTTGAATAGGGAATACCTATAACTTTACTGACGGTACTGTAGATTTTCATATGAAATACTATTTCACTAATTGGGATTTTCTTGATAACGTAACAGTGAATTATTTTCAGGGACACATGTTATTTCACTAAATCTATTTTGGAGTTCGTAAGGATTCACGTGCTAGCGTTTCGATGTGTTTGCACACTTGATATAAAATATATAACGGTCGGTACGAAGCAATATATTGGACAAAAGACAAGCGAAAACAGAATTCCATAAATTTCAGTTGCGGTTAGAAACTTTTGATTATAGGATTTTGTTTTCAAAAGGTGATTAAAACCTAAGAAGCACACTTTGTGGTAGATCTATTGCATCTACTGGCAAATATTCTTACTTGTCTAGGCGACATAGCTTATTTATGATGTGTTTCTCGACATCTTTCTTTCTGTTGAGTGATGAATCCTGATTAATTCATAACACCATTCATGATTCATATTTAAACGAGGAACGATTTGGGTTTATAATGTGGGTGCATGGTGAACATCCGAGCGTGACGTGATAAGTCGATATATTATTACTTTGGTCGAACTGAAAGAGATTTTGTTGAAAGACCCTCATGTAATTCGGGTGCTTTGTCGTATTGATAAAAGTTAAAACAAATTTCAATGTGG
This sequence comes from Nipponacmea schrenckii, assembly GCA_030562195.1. Classification (NCBI taxonomy): domain Eukaryota; kingdom Metazoa; phylum Mollusca; class Gastropoda; family Lottiidae; genus Nipponacmea; species Nipponacmea schrenckii. Next base: position 9,598,602 of record CM060201.1, read on the forward strand.
TGTGGAGGTGGAAGAAGCACCGGTAGAGCGAGACTAAGGTCGGATAGTGAATGCTCTAGTTATGAAGAAGAATATAAAATTGTTGTGGTTGGTGCTGCAGGTGTTGGAAAAACAGGTAAATATATCGTGCCTCTTTTACAATATGTTTAGGGTGCGACATTTGGCATTAGCTGTGACATAGATGTTTTGTAAAAATGAAATGAATAAACTGAGTCCTCCTTTTCTGTGCCTACGTTGACAATGCCATGGTATCTGAGGGAGATTTTTAACGAGACCTGGGATTATTATCCCATCCGAAATACTAAATACCGTTGCAATGCAAAGTAGTATTCGTTTAATAATCAAGACAAACTTAACCCTAGTTCAGCACAGAACACCGTTTCGCCTTGTGTAAAAAAACATGAAAATATAATAAGTTGTTTAGTAATCATAAATCTATTCACCAAATGCTATATATGTATATATGTAGGCTGTCTATTTAATAATCCTTGTCTACAATCATCTTAGATTTATAAAGCTTTTACCTGCTTGACTCTTCTTTAGTGGTTTTATATCTATAAAGCTAAAGACATATATTTTAATTAAGCGAATCCGATGGAAACTTCTGATATATATATAATTGATTAACTACTTAAGATAATGAAAACGGAGGAAATTTCGTTACATCTTCTCTATATATAAGTCTATTTTCCAATATATAGAATCTTTATATATCTACATGGGTTTCCATTCCAAGACAAGACCAAATATAAATGCAACACATACTACGGAAAGATTTACCAGAGACGAATTTAATCATACTTTCTAAGGACTGGTACCAGATTTATTAAATAAAGAACATTTATATTAATACAGTATTAGTACAGTGTATTGGTAATGATTAAATAACGGAAAAAAAGTTATGAGTTCGGGGAGGGGGTTTAAGTAGATTTGGAATACATAATATTGTAGTGACGTCAACTCTTATTACAAATCACATGAAAATGGTTTTATTTTTTAATATGGCAGCGAACAAAAAGACAAATTCGCGTCTGGCATCTCTGAATGTTTCCTCCTTTTCAACAAACTGAGAAATTCTTGTTACAGGTTTTACCTAACGAACTAAGGACATTATAATAATGTCGGTTTCCTGTTTATTGGAGCCGGAATGATTCTCTAATATAAGATATCTTAATGTACTTTCGCCTGAACGATTATATCTCAGTGGAGTTTATTTATTAGAGAAATATATCAAATGATTCGTTTAACCTCATAACATTTTAACTACATTAGTGATAGTTATTTTTTGTTCTAACATTCTTAACAGATGTTTAGCTCTAATTCATTTGGAATAGCAACACAACAATCTTCTTCTAAGGTCACAAGGTATACTAACAATCATCACCTCAAACATCACATACTATAAAATAATTAAACGACATGAAGATGGACGGCCTACTTTTCTATTATTTCCTTATTATGATGAAAGTCTATATCAAATTATATATCGGTAAGCATAACTAAAATAACCAATCGTTTAGATGGAACAAATTACCGTAAGTCAATATAAATATTCCAGTCGATTGCTATCATTAGCTCAATGTTAAGGCGTAACATTCCATTTCGTTCGAGGGTTTGATATTGAAGCTAATAATATGATGTATATTAGACCTCCTATAGACAAATTTCTTCGTCAGGCATCAGAAACATCCATACTTTCTCTTTGATTCTCTTTTTTTTCTCTTTCTTAATTAACTGTATGTAACTTAATAACAATTATGTTCGAGATATTCTTCAAACGAACTAAATGAGTAACTAAGTTTTGTGTCTTTTATAATGATCGGAGATGGCCACCGCCATGAATTGTGGACCTTTTCTTATGCTTTATCCCTCTAGTGAAGCAATAGTATTGAGTGGTGGTCGATCTCTTAATTTCCTGATATCTTTCTTGATTACTAGTTTCATTCAGTCATTAAGGAAATATCCCCTGGTTTGATACATGTATATCATAAGGTCAACATAAGGTGTTGGATGTTTGGAAAAATCTTCAAATCATACATCATATACCATTAGTATAGGATTTAGATAAGAGATGTTCAATGGTAATACTAAAATTATATGATTTGTAGTCATGCCATCTGGATTGAATCTTTATTAAGTTCTGAATAAACCTATTTCCCATGACATTTAAGTAATGTTTACTACCGGAAGTACAGGTATGTAAGATATGTACGCATGTGTAGAAAATATGCATACGACTGTTCTATAAATTTGATTTAGAGTATGCCTCATGTTATTTTGATTTCTCTTGTGACGTAAATACGAGAAAGTGATGTAGAATTTCTTTCCATATGATTAATAATAATAACAAGCTAAAACCAGCATACTCCTGTTATCGCGCCGCCCACAAACCAAACTACAATGCCTCCTCGCCCCACCACACTGCATGGTCGCTTTATCCCCATATCCCTGCGACCCATAATGTTGCAGATAAAATAAAAAGGCCTGCTATATTATCTGATTGAATAAAGTTATTTCAGACTTCAATTTAGCTTCTCAATTGCAGATCAGTAAAACGAAAATAATTTTTTTCTCATCTTTACTGCTAATGATAAGCATAGTTCTGCAACTCGTATAGCGAACCGTAGAACCACAAATGGAAAGAGTGGACATCATTATGAAAATAAATTTTTGACGAGTTTTTTGATAAGTCATCAAAATCAATGAATCAAAGAATGCTATAATTATGTATATTCGCTTCAACCTTACTCTTTTAATTCTTATTTGTCGACTTCAAGGCATTTAGTTAATTCATCCAGAAATAAATCATTTTTATTGCGCCCATAGTTTGGCAAGCAATATAATTTAACATAAAAAATGTCATGTGATTGTCACAAACTATGCCGAAATTATGCCAAGATAATTAAAGAATTTATTGGTGTTTTTTGTAGGTTTGATTAATGTAACGTATACTGTTACCTTTCGTTTCTCGATCAATTTATCTTAATAGTATAATGTCGAGATGAACTATCTTTTTAATGTTATTTATTTCAATTTAATTTTCATTTAGTTGCCAAAACTGGTGATTTAGGGTCATTTGCCTTCGTTTGTTTTATTCTATACAAACTTCGCATTCAGTTTTCAACTTGAATAAAAAAAAGTGGAAGAAGATAGTCTCTGATTTTAAGGTTATTCCTGACTACGAAGGATCTTTCGTCGAAACAAATTTGGACTGGATTAAGAGAGGCTGGGTTGTGTACATTAATGAAAAGTAATTTTGGTTTTCAAGAAAATGGTCGTTTTAAATCGTTGATTATTCTATTGATTTTAGCTACCTGTCTACTTTGGTACTCAACAGTCATCTATTTAAGAAGTTGAATTAAATTAAAAAAAAATCAATAAAGGGTAACAAATTAGTTTCAAAAGGATGCTATCCACTGGCATTGAAAGTTGTCGAAAGCTCTTCCTGAATTGAAGTTGAAGTCAGGGCTCAAATATGCTGAGATTAATATCGTAAATTTCAATTTGTGAACATAAAAATATCTTTAAAAGTTTCCCTGAAAGTTCCAGCTGGCTGAATAAAATAAATGTTGTTTTCTACAAGGCTAATTGTAGATAGCTGGATGCCTTATTTATAAGAAATATTGTGATAAGGGGTGGTATGTATTATGATTGTGAATCTCTATTTCTCATTAACACCCAAATAAATCAAAGAGTCTTTTAGGAGTTGAAATATAAGATGTGTTTATTCTTTTAGAGGGTGTAGATGATGGATCTTCATTTATAGTATAGTCTTGATTAGCTCAATAATGCACAGTATTGCATTTAAATGGCCATATTAGAGGATATGAAGTTGATCGGTTACAGGGGTTTATTATTATTATCTATTAAAAATAAGTTATTTGCATCATTTTTGATACGCTCTAAGACTAGTTTTCCATGTACGCGGTTTTTTCTACCGTACGCGGTGGCGCCCGGTTGCCCGGCGGCTTATTAATTTAATTCTCGATTCGCGGTTACGAGAGGCCCTCTGCTGCAAACTGTAAGAGAAGGCACAAATTTTGGGTCCACCAAATTATAGCCAATAGCCGAATTTCCAATTAAAAATGGGAACATCAAGTTCACTAGCGATTTGACGAAGAAAGTGATTGAGTTAGTCCGGGAAAATCCCGGTCTTTTTGATCCTAGTACCAGGTGGTGAAATGCCCCCAGTTCAGGTCTATTGGCTATAATTTGGTTTACCTAAAATCTGTGCCTTCTCTAACGTTTGATTAATGATCTCTTTATCAGTAACAGAAATAGGAACCTTTGTATAAGTGACCGTCTCTTATAGAGAACAAGGAGCAATGCACGTTTTTACATGTGGACGCCATTTTGCAGCAGAGGGGTTCTCGCAAATCCTCGAATCGAGAATGAAATTAATCGCTTTGATGGAAATGTAGTAAGCCGCGCGACATTCACCCAGTTACCGCAAGCGGTAGAATAAAAAAACCGCGTTCATGGAAAACCAGCCTAAAGCTGCATTTCCTTTAGTACGGATCTGGTGCGGCTCCGGTCCGGGTGCGGCCCGGGTGCGGACGCGGCACACGGCAGGTTGTGTTTCCTTCCTTGTCTTTTCGACATGGCGCCGGCGTGGTCAAGACTATACACTACTCTACAAGAAGAAAAAACATTGTGTTTCCATATGTGCGTTTTCGGACACGGTTCCCCAGACGGCTCCGGCCCAATCGCTACATGGTCCGGTTCGAAAAACCGTACCGGATGCCGCATGCGGAACCGTATCTACACCCGTATATAAGGAAACACTCTTACTTATTTTAATGATAGTGATTTTTGCCGTGTCCGCACCCGGACCGGAGCCGCACCGGATCCGTACTAAAGGAAATGCAGCTTAAGATGGCAGATTTTGATGTTTTCATAATTGATAAGAAACTAAATATTTGCTAGACACTTGGGCTTACTATACAATACCCTGTCATAATTCAAACCCGACACACTATTCTCCTAGTATTCAACCAAAGCGTATTGCACCAGTAGACCTACTATCGACATCAGTGTCATACGCATGTTTACATGACGTATTTTCTCTAATAAATGGACTCGAATATATTATGATTAAAAACCCGGGCCAATTTTTATTATTCTTATTAAGACAAATTCATACATCATTTTTTTTTTCATTGTTTAATTCGTATATCACTCGAAGACGTTACCTGAAACTAATTTTTCCATCGGCATTCGTTTGCATTCTAAACTTACATCATATTTGCTTGCACTAATCAAAAATTTCAAAATCATCATATACAAATTTCCAAACGTTGTTAGGGTCAAATAATATCTTTCTGACCGACCTATCAATTTTTTTATTCGATGCACAATGCTCCGTGTATTTTGTGTGAATGTAAACACCATGACAATTTCGTACCTTTAATTCGAGCATAATATAATTATATTCCAAATCCATAGACTGAACTTGGATAAGTTTATAAACGAAAATCATTGATCAATGCTCCGAGGGGCGATATATCTTGCAAAATTGTCACAGTATCTTACAAATATAGAGAAACGACGTAAAGGATTACATAATTACCTAATTCGATGTACTTGAAATATTCCAGGCAATACATTAAAGGTAAAACAAATTGAGAAGGGACCATCATGACTGCTTTCTGCAAATTATACTAAGTCCTTGTGTCCTAAGGTGTAGTGTGAAAACGGAGAAAGATAATATATATAGTATACTTGGCATATTCCATGCATTTTATGTGAACAAAAACTTGATTGAACTGTTTAACAGGTGATGGCAGGTACGCTTAAAACACACTCCACAAATTAGCATTATCTCGGATCTAAATTTACATAACATTATACTTCCATGTTAAAATATTGTACTAAGAAAACATTCGCAAACCAGCTGTTTCATTGATGTCAGCAACATCATTAAACATCAAGAAATACAATACGCAGGTAATATAAACACCCAAAAAATATATACTCTAAACAACAGTAGGAGTAGAAAAATTACCTTTGTTTGTTAAAAAAAAATGTTTAACCTTTTTTTTTGGCACGCTATTCGTTAAACGCCCTTTTTTTTTGCTAAGAAAGTGGCATGAAACTTAATAGGTGCAATTTTATTTTCTCTGATTGTATATTAAAAAGTACATTTTCTTATTTATATGTCGCTAAAAGATATCAACTATGCTTATTGAAATAGTTCTTTTTACTATATTAGGACGTCATCATAAGCTCCAAGAGTATCTATACTCCACGTGTAATGACTGAAGATGACATTAAACTAATCCTCGTTCCAAAGAAATAGAAGGAACTCTACATTCCTCTGTATTTTTGTCATAAAAAGGAAGAGGGTGGGGTGGGGTGGATCTACGCCTAGTTTTAAATATTTTGATATTTGAAGTCAAAAGTGAAGTGATGGTGAAAATCAGATATAACCAAAATATACAGAGAAACCTTAATTATTGTCCGGTAACACTATTTAATATTATCATTTTTTTGAATATTTTCAGCTATGTGTAATTGCTTTGTGAATGTTGATGATAATGAGAGACAAAATTTACAAAAATCTTCAAAAGGTTAGGATTGTCTTCATGTCTTATATTGTAAATTACTTTAACCAAATGACTTATTTTTTATATTGATACTCGCAAAAGATACATAGCAATGTTATCGATTGAGTATATCAGTCAAGCCAGCGTTATGTAGATCAAAAAGTTCTATGTTGTTTCGTGCTTACATAGAAAAGTTGATGCCGGATATGGAGTGCATTTTATATCAAATTTTCAAAGTTGATGCAAAGTTGATTCTATGCGTAATACTGGAAAAATAATGCCCAACACATGGTAATTTTTTGTCACTATTTATTTTAAAGGAAGAAGAGCAGAATTTAATACATGGGAGACTGTAGATGGCGACACATGTTGCGTAAGACTTTTCGAACTACGCATGTCGGCTCAAGTAAGTACCAATTCCTTTCTATTTGTAACAAAAAGGTCACTCCATTAATTCAAGATGCTAAAACATGTAACGAACACGCCACAAACTGCCAGTGAGAAAAAATTGACACCATTGCATTCTATATGGATTTCCTGGTATTCTTTTACCCTCTAAGGTTAAAAGAAAAACAAAAAACTTCCATTATCTATTGTTCTAGGGGGACGATGATGAACAGATTGTCAAGTCATTATGTCAGTCTGCTGATGGCTTCCTGTTAGTTTATTCTATTAGTGAGAGGTTGAGTTTTGAATCAGCATTAAAAATCAATGGTGTACTGCAGAAAGTCAGAGGCAATTCAGAGACGCCTTTAGTATTAGTTGGTATGTTGAAATATCTAATTAACTACTTGATTTCTTTTCAAGATCAAGATTTACATAGCGAAATCTGGATGCCTTAGTCTTTCAAACGCTCATTTTTTTTGGTTCTGATTGTCAGTCTGTCTGACATAGTAAAAAGCGTCGTGCAGATAGAAAATAAACTAAGATCCCGTATAACTTAAATTGCCTAAACAAAGAAGACTGAATCCAATTGCACACTATACCTAATTTCGAAAATTTTTTTAATGAATATATAGTTTGGATATAGTTACCTCTCATCATTTGTATTATTATATATATAGCGAGCACTTACTTTGCGCGGTTTTTTCAACCTTCATTATCCAAAGGTCTATGAAAAGTACGATGTAGAGGCTATTTCATTCCACTTCTATTTCTTCTGTATATTTTCAGGAAATAAAACCGACAGATCTTTGTGTCGAGAAGTAACTATATCATACGGTCGAGATCTAGCATTCGATCTAGGCTCAGCATTTTATGAAACGTCGTGTTACTTTAACCCCATGAATATTAAAAGTGTATTTCATGATGTCATAAGACAAGTTCGATGTGTTAGACTGCGATCAAGGTCAAAGGAACAAGCGTGTTCAACTGTTCGTGGATTTATACACAGACTTAGTTTTAAAGGAAAGAGGAAATCGTTGAAATCGTCATCATCATCTTCAGGTACGAGTTGATATGATATTGATATGCTACGTCAGTAACAATACAGATTTGCGCCATCACCACCAGCTCGACAGTTATGTATATAACAGCATTATTCGTTAAATAAGTTTATTAGTTTTGGACGTGTAGATGTAGCCGACTAAAGACGACTGTTAAAGGATAAAACTTGAAAATAATATTGCGAAAAGAAAGATACGATAAAGATACGATAACCCTTTTGGGTTAGGGAGGATGCGCCCGTGGTAAAAAATGATATTTGTTTTCTTCTCGTGTCGTTGTCTCCCAGAAATGAGGCTCGACGGATTTTTTGGTTGAAAAACTTTTTGAAACGTCTCTCTAAAATAACAATTATTGTGCATAGGTATATATTGTAGTATTAAACCACATGTGGAACAAGATCAGAAACTGGATGGATTTTGATGTTGAAGATGTGGTATAATTCAGTTAATGTTGAGCACTTGCTCTGTTGTCTTCAATCCGTAATGCAAATGATGCGAAGAGTCTTTCAGTTCTTTATTTATTGAAAACATGTAGATGATGGGCAGAAATGACCACGAAAGGGGATAACTTTACAATCATTAGTCAGATGAACTTTATCCTAGAGCTGCTCATACTAAACACTTATATAACAATAATTAATCCATTCCTCTGGAACTGAATTAGATATCCGTCCAACTATGTGCACAAGTATTAGCATGATTGAAATAGTTGGTTTGTCTTTTTTGTTAGACATCAGAATATATTACTTTCACGACGTCCATAAATGTTTTGATAATATAAAATTTATACTACATAAACTTATAACAATGTAACCTTCCGATCTGTTCGACGGATGCAGAGTTAACTGCTCCGAAATATAAAAAAAAGAAACGTTCAAAAGTTACCAATAATAATAGAATAGCAGAATAGCTATTCCATAAAATACTGAGATATTGGAAAGTTAGTAATACAGGGGAGATAACTCCATCTTTTCGTTAATGATTGTTCAATGCTAAAGACTATTGTAATTTGTGGTTTACGTTATATCAAATAAGATATCAGCAAAGCTGGTTCAAAAATAAAGTAATAACTTATCTGGTTGGCTTACTTGATAAAAAAGAAATCGCCATATTATTATATACAATGATACTTTACCCTTTATTTATCTAAACATGACAAAATTAAATAGAAATATACAAAAATATACAAAACATTACATAATCTAGAACTAAATGTCACTGCTGAGTTTCTACTGCCTAAATTACTATACACAGACATTGATGGCGTAGTCCGCACAGACTGTGACATCATCAATTTAGATGATGACGTAGTTGAAATTGCTGTTAATGGATGGTTAAGTATACACAATTGTCCTCTATATTTAAAGGCAGTTGAAAGGCTTTGGTTTAATATTGTGAAATAATTTTCTGCCACATCAATGGAACAGCCTAGAGCTGTCACACTATACAGACACATAATGTAGTCTTTAGTAATGCTGGAATAGAAAGAACGAATGACCATCATTGAAAATTTGAAATACTACCAGTGTCCGAACTAAATTACTATACTGCCTGCCATAACATTGACTCAAGTCAACGAATGAAGAAATTATACGTTTGTGTTGGAAGTTAGTGAAGAAAAGTTCCCAACCTTTAATTTAGTTTGTCAATCTTGGACCAATCTTTATAATTTACTTAGCCAAATTTAGCTAACGGCATATTTTCAGCTCCTTTATTACTGTAAGCGCGAGAAATTTAGACCTAGAAATCGTTGGAGTAATCAATATGAGAAATTGATAAACAATTTTAGAAAAACTACAGCAATAACACAGCTTTATTGATACTATCACGTATAGACATTACATTGTAACGGAAGCGGTTTTAAATTCACATGGTCGGCAACAAGAAAGAAATCTCAATTGCCGACGGTCTGTTCTTCTGAAAATTCGTCCACTTATTTGACAGCTTGCATATTATCTGTACAGCGATATATGCTATATGATTTACGACCAAAACCTATGATATTCCTTCCAAATCAACTATCGTTTTGAGGAGATTTACTTGAAATACATGTATAAGTGGGCTAGCCATCGTAACAATACCAACTTGTAATATATGTCGACAAGCTAACGTTTTCCCATCCTAATAATACTCATTTGTAATGTGAATTATCAACCTTATTGCCTTTGTAATTTAAGTTATTATCCTAACAATACTTTTAATGTAAGGGTCCATCCTAGTAAGACTTTTAATGTAAGTGTTCATCCTTGCAATACTTGTAATGTAAGTGTTCATCCCAGTAACACTTTTAATGTAAGTGTTCATCCTTGCAATACTTGTAATGTAAGTGTTCATCCCAGTAACACTTGTAATGTAAGTGATCACCATAATCACCCTAATCACCCTAATAATACTTACTTGAAATGAAATTATCATCCTCATAATACTTACTTGAAATGAAATTATCATCCTCATAATACTTACTTGCAATGTATGTTATCTTTACGATGTTTAGAATGTAAGCTTCGATATGAAGGAACATGTGAATCTTTATTATGTTTTTTACGATGACAAACTTTATAATGTCGACGATAACGATGTATACAATTTGTCCCTGTCACAAAATCTGAAATAGAAAAATTCAGTTGAGATCGCTATTAAGAAGTACACTGTAAAGATTGGGAAATGGTACGCTATTATGTTAGAAATCCTGACAAATAAAGCAGATATTAGCAATATCGGTATTGTAACGCTATTGGGGTATAATATGCCGGACTGCAAGCTTGCCTTATGATGTATAACTCTTTGTGGTTTTCAAATTGTAATGCCAGGGATTATTCCAAGAGATTCGCCATCTTTTCAGAAGAGTTGATTGAGGCCAAATTTCACCTCATAAGTGCTGCACTAATCTGGGGTAGTCAATGCAATACCTGTCTTCTCAATCAATACTTATGAGTTAATTCACAAAATCATTTTTTTTTTACCATGAAACTGTTTGCTGCATATTGGATCAAATACTTTGTCCAAAATGGTCATTTCTTTTTGTATTTCGTTGTAACATTTCTCAAAACCCGTATATTTACATGACCTGTATTCTTCATATAACCTGAAATTTCAACAATAATAAAGGAATACATGTAGAAAAAGTAGAAAATTTTAAACCTATTACATGCTTTATGCTATAGAAATACTTACAAATGTTCTAACTGTATTAATTTCTTTATCATAGTATTTCAATAGTGAGACAACAAAATTGATAGTGAATTTCTTTTTGACAATATTCTAGCCAGTCTGTGTCAGAATGCCTCTTAGAACCAGAGAGATTAGAACGTGAAGATTCTAAATACTTAAAATTATGTTAGTCAAAGAAGGCAGAATGTTGTCAGACACGTTCAATAAATCTTATGGGGGTACTGAAAATAGTTTCCCGGCCTACTACATCAGCTCAATAGTAAATAATACGAAAACAACTTTCCAGATAATTATAGTGTCTAAATTCAACTATTTAATAAATATTCTGTCTCATGCAACTGAGATTACAGTGAATTTCATTACAAAAGTGGACATAATACCAATGTGCGCACCTCAGAAAATCGAGAGGAAAATTCCATTCAAGACAAAAAAGTACTATAGAAAGAATAGTCATTGAATAATGACACGTCAAAGCACTCCACCTAGCAATCAATCACCCTTCAATTCAACGTGTTGTTTGTTCTGTTGCATGTCGAGAAACCGTTAACTGTAAATTTATGGAGTGAAGAAATCTAGTTCTATTCGAAACAGGGTCAAAATTATCTGAAATTAATACTGAATTACAATAATTAATTTCTATTATTTTTATAATTTGCTCTTAGAAATTTCCAGAACGTCATATTTCAGGATTTCATTTCGACACAAAGCAAAGACGTTTGTGGATGGAAGAATCATATCTCAAGCCTTTTGAACGTTTGATTTTTCTTCAGGTAATATCTAGAAGATTTGAAAGTTTTTCACAAGCAATACCTCCAAGGAAAAGGCTTCATAACATTTTGCTTCTAGATTTGTAATTTCCCCCTGCTAGCGATTAAAAATCATAATAATGAATTTAGATTTAGTCTAGAGAGTTGTTTGATGTTATAATATCCCTAGTTGGTTATTAATATTGATAATACATCTTTATTATCTAACTCTGGTTTAAATCACAACTTTTATAACATTTGTTTAATATGATCATTTGTTAGTATAAGCAAAACTAATGGACAACAAATTTCTATTCTGTATTTCGGAGTATTTCCTTTAAAGATGCAGTATATTTTGAATATTTATATAGTGGCAATGAAAAGCTGAGCATATAACTTTGTAGGACTTCAAAATATTAACAAAAATCCACGAGAAGTTGAGAACGACGAGAAAAGGGATTAAGTTCTAGGTCGTATTTATCTTTATATAAAGCTTGCATGTAGGTTTCCTCTGTTAATTACCTTTTGTTAATTTTGCAAGTATGTAAATAGTCCACAATAACGATATTTTATAGTCTGTGACTGAGATTGTGAAACTAGCTAAAAACGATTTTAACTGTGAATGTTTTTTCCACTTTAATTTTTTGTTGTTCCTGAAAGTCTTTTGTAGGCTATTATTGTATGTCGTCGTGAATAATGTCTTCACACTTCTGTTTTTTGCAATTATAGGAACAAAACACGTGGAACACATACAGAACAAGACCAGAAACATCGTGTGAATATAATTATGTACCAAGGTATATTGCATATTTGAAAATAGTGCCTTATGTTCTACAAAGCAAGTAACTAATATCAACTAAATTTATATAAAAAGTTGGATGGCCTGTCTAATTTCTGTATATTTTTTCAGACGAAGAATTATGTATGACCTTTAAAAAAACACCTTGAACCAATATCTAATTAATTATAGACAAACTAAATAACGGTAGGATAGGTTGACAAATCTGCAAACTCGAAGGGAAACGGGACATACCAAATGTAATATTGATTGCAGAACTTAGCAATTATGATTAAAATGACAATCCAGATAATTCGTATTATGAATTTTTTTTACCCCTGTTGACTACGCTTTTTTTCTGAACAGTCAGAAAAATATACAATTAAAAATATACCAAAGTTAACAATTATAATCAAACTAATCAAGCAGCAATATAGCCTATACATGAGTGAAATAGTATTTACTAGCCTACCGACTGAAAATCTTTTAATCTTAACAGACATTAAACTACAGATGGTCTCAGAATGCTAGAGAGAAAATTTCCCAGGCCCCACGGGCCCCAGTGATTTTATTAAAAAGCTGTCAAATTTGTTACTTAGATTGTACGATACGAAGGCAAAACTAATTTCCTATCTAGGCCTATAGTTTTTTCGATGGCACAAACTCTTGTGTAAACTATCGCACCTTGTAAATTCCTTTAGAAGGTTGTTAGGAAGTCATAGACTAAAACCAAGAAATTAAACATGTACGATGTAAATAATTGAATTTCAGAAAACGACTGACGACATAATAGGCCGGAAAGTGATTTATTACCATTAGCCACATTCGATCGTTACTATACGTACCTACACACAACCCTATGATTTGTATTATTTTTAGACGGTATCAGTAAATCTGTCACTTGTATACTGGTCACGTGTTTTCTTAGTTCTGTAAATGACGTCAGACAGGTAGATGACGTGTTTTGAAGACAAACACATTCTATGTAATACAGCAAGTTTGCTGAAAAATAAATATTTAAAAAATAAAAGGTAGATCTATGATTATAGCATAATACAACTTATTGAACTTGTCTTAGCAAAGACCAAATCTAGAATTTGTTCATTAAGTAAGTCACAACTATTAACCCTTACCACGCGGAAATCTGCTTTCTAACTTGACACTAAAAATATCATATTTGCCACCCAATGATGAATGTAACACCTTTGGTTCAGTCATTTATCAATTCAAGCATAACTGTCCTCGGAAATAGTCTTTTTGTCTGGAGACTCCCGCCATAATTAACAAGATCTTATAAAGGCAGTTAGCGGAACGTCTGATATCCGCGTACAATTAATGCATGTCAATTCCCTGGATAAAACGACGTATAAATAGGATTTTATTTCACATTTAGTCAATATAATGTAAATCAAACAGCTCTATCTTGTCACTGATCGGAAACCTTTTAATGCTTCCATTTATATTTTGAAGTAGACCAGATAAGAACATGGCGGATGTAGTTTTAAGTAGCATCAAGGTTTCGCAATGCACGATATTTGTGTATAGAGTCAACGTATAATCACGAAAATAACCAAACTGGGCATTAAATAACATTCAGGCCGGGTGAATTCAAACCACTAGGCCTTCAGTACAATGCACAAAGTAGTTTTCTTTCAGACCCAAAAACAACATTTATAGCATATGTATTAAAGTCACATAGTATACAGCTTATTTGAGGTTCTATTATGTATAATCGATGAAATAGCACATAAATTATTGAATTCCTTCAGAACAAGCTGTAGCTGATATTTATCAATGTTCCGAACTTTTCACATTTTGATATCAAAGTTTCTAAGAAAGTTTTTGGAGGCAGTACCATGGCGTTTAACACCTATTTGTGTAATGAATGTTGAGGAGAAGCATTTCTACTAATCTACCTTAAGTCATTAATACATCCTAAAACATTCTTGTAGACAGAAATAACAGACGTTGACAAAATGGTAAATGCAAGTCAGTAAATGTCCTGGATAGTTATGTGTTAATATTATCTATTTTTCTGTGTCCAATGCTGTGGGCGGATTTCCTTCGAGCGACATTCTTCGTAACCTTATCTCAAATCAAAATGAATATAAATCAATAATCATCTAGACAGTTGAAACAAAATCGATATTTGGACTTAAAATTAATGAATATTAACAAACTTACTTACCTCCTATAAAGAGTAAAATCCAGAATGATATTTCCATGTTTCAGTGGTTCAACTATATCTATAACTGAATGCTAATCATCTACTAATTCAAAGATAAACCCATCGAATACACCTGCTTATTGGAATATTAGCATGGTAATCCCTCAAATATAATGGAATCCAGATTCAGATCAATCATTTAACCTTTTATTTCTAATCTTACCATTTCAACTATTTTAATTCCATACAGATGAAGCTGCACGTGTTATTTGTTTCTATTAATCAAATTTGCAATAAACTCCAACGTAACTATTTTTGCTGCAGAATGTCGTCAACGTCGGCTTCTAACTTTATGGGCACGAAAGTACACAAGTTCTGTCACGTCACTGAAAGTCTGTTTTCAAACGTTGATCTGAAAGTGTAAGCAATAACTTAATAATAATTCACCTCACATCATGTCTGTCATTAGTTTAGATTATTAAGATCAATATCAAACTCAGTCGGCAAATGACACCCTTTGGTACCGTTGATTGTACACAATTATTTCAATATAAAAAATTCCTGCGTTGCCTCATGACCATATAAAGGTCTATCGATACACAGACTGCAGACGTGAGCAACAGAAGAATCTCTCGTTTAAATATTGTATCACTACTCCACAGTCCAATAAGTGGTCCATATCAGACATTAATTCTATTCTTCGTACTAAAAGTGGAAATTCTGTAAAAAAAAAAGAAGAGATAAAAGTTAAATAGATTAGAAGAATGTAAATGTCAGTTGAAATGAAGAATTAATTTTTCAATAGGAGTTTAGTGGTACACATAACATTTCGCTTTTTAAGGATATATTATTAAAATGTAAAGGGCACGACAATGACCAAAGGTAATCCTTATGATGAGCATCCATATATTATCACAACATAACATCCCCGGCAATGCTATGTAATTATAATTTTACCGACTGCCTTCTAAATCTGGAATCAACACAATGAATCCTATCAATGGTGAAAATTATATAAAAAATTATTTCATTATGCCACGATGCTCTTAAAATTGTAGTACACCTCCAAAAGGAAACACCTACCGGCTTACTCGAACACATAATTATACTCCATACTAATAATACGAGAATGAATTTCAGAAATAAAGGCTTACATGGAGCTTTAACTAAGTGACCCCAGGAATTCACACTGCTAACAAAAACTATTATATAGGATAAGAAAAGTAAATTGGCACCATACATACGATTTCTACGAGATTTCTTAATTAAATTTCTAGTCGGAAACAGTAGAGTATAGAAATGGTTACATAAAATATATCAATATTGTTATTACTTCATTGTAGCAAACTGGTAAATGAAAGAGAGCTTCAATGTTCTCTTCAGCACCTTACTGAGCTAATGATAAATGTCAAGGACCAGCAGCATACTGTGTCTAATGTAGCTTTTACAATGCACATGTTCTAACAAATGATCATCACCAAACAGCATCTATTTTGGTTATGCAATTATTGATCAAGTGATTCTGGGAATGAAAAGGAAGAAACAATGTTAAATTTTCAGCACCAAACCGAGCAGGTGATAAAAGACAATGAACAGCAGCTATAACTGCGTCTATTGTGACTTTTTCAACATGCTAAATCGCGGCACTGTGTGAAACAAATACATTTTGTGCTCGAAGACTGGATGAAATAGACCGATCCAATTCATTGCATCTCACCTCAACTGTAATGCTTGGCTGTTGACAATTGCGATAAACTGGATTCCGCGGTGCGCTCAGTTTGACTAAATTTATGAAAAGAAGGCCAAAGGCATATATATTTTGACTCAATATAAGATTAATATCAACATTCTCTTTTTGAACCAAGTATCTTTCTGTTGGACACTTTTCAAAACTCGCCCACTCATTATTGACTCTAATTTTTCTCATATTGCAACATGCATAGCCTACTGTATGAGGAACGTTTGATTTATTATCCCAAACCAGTTGAACTTGCCTCGCTGACAAAAGGAAAATGCTGCCACATAAAAAGGAATTACAAAGACAATACATATAATTAGTCCATTCAGTTTCACACTTGCAAAAGGAATGAAAAATCCATTATTTGCTTTGAATAGTAAATTAAATACAACTGAACACAGTAATTATTGTATATACTGATTGATTAACCACGTAAGCATTCAGTTTCCTTTTAATGCCCATGTGAGTAGTTTAGCCAGGCATGACTGATTACGAGTAGCTCGCACTTCTTAACTTCGTGTTTCAAGACACTTGTTCTGAATTATTAATTTCATTAAAAACTGTTTTGAAACTTAACACTATGGTGGTTGATAGCGGCCACTTTACATTTCCGTCTGAATTGAATATTTAACGCAGAGATGCTTTGGAATTCCTAGCATTTCAGACGTTTACATTTGCTTACCTTTGAAAATAAAAGCACCAAAGCTGAAACAAGGGCACTTTTATGGTAAAGAGATGTAAAGAGATGCAAACATGTAAGGTCCGGTATTAGCTACCGTATACTTAGTTTATGTTTTACACTGTAATCATTTAGCGTATATTGCTTACGTACATATAATTGAATTACGTTTTCTTACGATCTTGACATTCTGTTTCCTGTATATTTTAAAAATGTAAGACATTTCCCGTATATCGCCAGTCGATACAAGTATAGGTATGATATGCATGGAATTGATTGGGTCAGTTAAAGAAACAATTGGAACATCCACAGAAATAATTGACTGACCTTCTGAAACCTAGTCTGTGGAGTGGTTTCTTTACGGTAATCCAAAGTTCAACCGCCATATTCGTGCCCGTATTGAGGATCATTTAGGTAACCTTCTGGAGATGAATCAGTAATTATTAATACAATCCTTTACACAATTCCTTTCCCAGCACACATTGAGTAACATTATTCGTTATCACAACTTAAATAAGTTAAATATACATTATCAATTCGTTAATAAATATATAGATAAATAAAAAAAACAGGTGAATAACAACATGTTTCAGAATCTGTATAAATGTTTCTATATTGCTCTACATTTTGTATATTGAGCATTGTTTTAAGAGTGAAAATAAAAAAGTAGATAAATAGATAATTCTATAATAGATGATTCTTCAGTCTTTGTTCCACGATGTAAGATTTTGTTCCCCGAACAAATGGAACAAATATAACTGTTTGGAAAATGTATCTTTAAATTCAAACCACTAGAAGTGGAATTCATCATAAAATAAAGCCAAGGGATTTGAACACGATTTGATTTCTAAAGAACAAGTTAAAACCGTTCATTGCACGCCATAAGTGATATTTACCTAGCACTAGATTATATTCTTTTTATGCACGTATATTAATTCCTGCAAGCCATGACAAAATTGAATAAAACTTTGATATGATCTTGTCTTACACAATTACAAACGCTTGTGTCAACTTTGGATGCCATGTCGCAAGAAAGGAAATAAATACGGTGAACTCAATAAAGTTAATATCTTTGATGTTTTTTTTAAAAAAAAACTGATTTAAGGCGATATATATCTTTTCAAGGAGTACAGTCCAGTAAGATTTCACTTATTTTGTAATCCTCGTGTCGTTTATCGGAAGATTCAGTATTGAATTCGTAAGTGTGTAATATTTATTGCGACAACAAGTGGCACCGCATACTTTGAAATAAGAAAACCTTTTTTTTATTATCAAGTCCTACTGAGATCTTCAGACAACTAACCTTCATTAGCCTGAGTCCCTACTGAAGTTGGACTTTCGACAATAGTCTTTTACAAATTCCCCCTCTTCCCCCAATCTGCTTAATAAAATAAAGCACCGAGCGTAGAATTTTATACTTTTCGATATGCTAGTATTCCGGAAGTGGATATCAGTATATCTATAGTCAAGGTCATTGTACACAGAAAATTCGATGGTCTTTGAAGGTCAAGGTCACGAGATAGAGACTTTAAAATTTTCAAAAAAAAATTCAAAACGTGTTAAATTAGAAATTTTGAATTTTTGGGGAAATCTTTGTTTAATTTTTTTGGTAAAAATTTCAAATTCACCGAATTCATCTTTTTACATTTAAAATATCAAAAAAAAAAAAAAATTGAGGTAAATCGATCAAGAAATAAAGCCATACAGACTTGATGCAATATTCTTGCTCGTTATGCAATATCTCATCCCCAGTTTAGCAAATAGTTGATTTTAGATTTTCAATTGGTTAGTCAGTCCTTTTCACATTGTTTAATTAGACTAGAAATACTATGCCATTTTGCCGTAGGCCTTACACACAAAAATATAACCCCCCCCCCCCCAAATAGAAGGTGCTCGAGCTGAAATCTGAAGTGATGCAAACATTTTGATGACTAAATTTTTTTTTTGTATGTACAATATGTATGTCCATATTTTATGGAATTTAGATCGATTCGATTATTACCAACAAAGCTGCAAATTTCAAATGTTTGATCTTATTGCAAAAAACAAAATATGAACTAAATCGTCCCATAATTAATAAGCTCTACAGACCAGATGCATAATTTTTGCACTTTATGCAACACGAGGAATTTATTTATCAGTAACATGGTATCCTTTTTAATATAGCCGTCAGTTACATCTGTACATGTTACTACAATTCTAACCTGGCTTGAAGAGAAATGATGTCATTAGATCCTGAGATCTGAAGGAGCTTGTGTAAAGGAAATCGGATTCCAATAAACTAATAGACCAACATCATAGAGAGCCGATTGACAAAGCAACAGATAGAATACTAAGACATTGCAGGCAGGGATTATGCAAGGAAATTGTTTAAATTGAAACTAAAAGCTATGAAAGTGAACCGATCTAATACTCTGAGAAAATGTCTTTTAGCTGTTAACAGCAGGAAATGAGGAAGAATACAAATCGAAACTAAATTTTTCTTTAACAATAGTGACATAGTAGCCAAAGTAACTGATCCTTAATTTGCTACAGATGTTAATGTTAGTTCAAATACACAAAGTCGAATATTTTAAAGAAAAAAAATACAACTTAAAAATGATTCAAACAATGCATTTTCAAAGAATTTAAGGAGATGGAACAACGACAACTAACAAGTGAATATTTTTCGATTTTAATCTGTAGAGAAATTTATAACGCGCATCACACGAGTAATAGTTGATTACCCATCCCAAGAGGGACGGGCAAAGAACAATCGAAGGTATATATCGAACCATACCAGGTTATAGGGTTGTGCGCCAACATCTATCTCACTGAACCTACGGGAATACGAAATCTATTTTGAAATGAAATAGACAGGAAAATGTTGCAATCTCAAGAAGCCAATATCATTTAAAAGAAACTCTGACACATCTTCTAGTGTTTTATGGCGATACTTCTTGCTATATTTACGAGGAGGCAAAGAAGAGATTGCTTGTAACACGATATGTTTATGTTTTACGTTTCTCCTTCATCCATAAAACTTATCCATAAAATTTGAGTTTGAAACACAACTAAATTATCGGATTGTAGTCCAAACAGTTCTGCATCAAGGTGATTGGTCAACGTCCTATCGAATGCTTTTTGTGTAAAACGTGGATTTAACAGAATGTCAGAGAGGATAAGATACTTAAGCAAAACATTATTTCAACAAAGACAAGTAAATTTAGCGATAAAAATATCAATAACTGATGATGCTGATATTTATCCATGCGCTTAGAATGATCAAATTCACCCTCGATACTACCAGATGTAAGCTGTGGTTAGAAATCCGAAGAATAACCGGACTAAAAAATTATTAGTACTATAAACCCAATGTCTCAAACCACTTCAAACAAATCAAATGGGATCAAAAAATTCATATCACGTGTTGAAATTTCTTAGTGAAAAAATAAGGAAGTTGGTGATGAGAAGTAGATTGTAAATTATAGCCATCGTATAACCCCAGGAGATGATTTTAAATGAATAAAAAGGATTGAGAAGAAATCTGGTCTCTTAAACCATTCTTTTCAATTTGTGACTACAGTGTTATCGGTGATAAAGCCAACGGAAATTGGTTATGATAGTTATGATGACTTGCAGGCGAATTAATCAACTTTCTTGAAAATATTCCACTTTTATTGCCAAAGCTATGTTAAAAGTTTATAGGTAAACATAAATCACATATTCAGCAAAATATTTTACTATTGTTTTATTGATTATTATCGTACCTTATGTAAAGTATACGTATTCGAAAGTAAGATTTAGTTTCAATGAGATCCTGATAGCTAGTAGCTTATCATGTTCTTTCTTGAAAACTAACCGTAGTTTTGCTTTATCACGCATATTGACTCGCAATTAGAAATGCAGACTTAAATAATTCTAAGAAGCACGAATTTTATGAATAATTTGAAAATTTAATCAGTATTCAATAATATATACAATATATATAATATATAACTGTCGGAAGTTGATGAGTAATATGAAACTTTGACGTTAGTGGATTAGAAGTAAGGCGCGAATGTGCAAAGAATTCACAACATGAATAAATATCGAACCTTTTGAACCAGTTTCACAACAACTGAAAATTATATATACATAACGATAATTGTTAATAGAAAACAGAAGATATTTATCTATTTTTTATCTATTTTGGTAACATTTAACAGAACTAGGAAAATTCATTTAGTTTTCTATATGTTATAACAGGGATATTTATATCAGACATTAAAATATTAACATTTGAATTAACGTCAACTCAAATTGGGATGTATAGCAAAAGGGAATTTCTATTGGTAATTGAGCATTGTAGACTATTGCCATTGTTAGGTAAAAGCATAGGATTCAACATCAATTTGGTAGAATGTCAAGCGATAGGAACACTGGCTAGTCCAATTCCACCCTCCCATTAAATGTTCTATACGGACAAATGTGAGACATTTCTGATTAAGCCAAGAATTCAAGGCACTTTTAGTTCTGGCGACATTCAACTTTCACAATTCTGTGTCTCTTTTACATTCTAGACATATAAATGTTTACCCATCATCTTGCCATTCGTTTCATGGATTTCTCCTTCGAATGGGTTTAGATGTCTGGGAAAAATTTGGTGTGTTTCATTCCAATTTCTGCCCTATAACATGCCAAGCAGTAGGAAGTAAAATTCGACATTATTAAACTTATCTGCCTGCACTATTCCTGATAGCTGACATCAATGACACGGTCTTAACTCGTAATAGTATCTAGTCAGAGAAACGAAACGAATTGGAAAGTTGATATTCACGGCAAAATAACCCGAGTTGATCTAGCTTGTCATTAGAACAAGAAAATACTGGTTATATTTCTAAGGTCGGCTCATCAACACGTCTATATCTTTTCTTTATCGTGTTTTATTGAGCTTAAATGATACAAAAACATCGCTTGATTACCTTAAAGACTTTCAAAACTAAGACATTTAACGAATCTGATAACATTTGATCTAAATGTAAATTAAGACGTAAGTTATTTCAGATAATAGCAGTTACTGAATTAGTTAGATAAAATAGTAAACTTTGGCTTTATATAGGATATCTTCCAAATTTATGGAACGGCGAAATATATCAAACAAAGAAGAACTATTTTCTATTGTCCTAAAAGTTACAAAGAATGTGGCTATTGTGGGCATGTTTGAAATATTTCTCTAATTTTTCACCAAACATTTCGTCCCTGTCTTAAGAAATGTCCAATTCATCCGAAAATATATCCACAATGAGACATTGATACAGATGTGTTCTTATAATAGAGTTCTTGAATAGGCAGCATACTTTCACCATTGATCTTAATGGAGCTTGTTTCTTTCAAGTATCATCCCAGATAAGAGGCGATTTCTTTTCATTAAATCATTAAGATCGAAATCATAATCTGTTTCACTTCATACATCGATGTTGTTCTTTCATTAACCATGTTAACACGACCAGATCGAAGATCTCAATAAATTCATAAAAGGAATTAATCTTCAGTTGTCGGATCTTGCTACTTGTAAACCGGAAGTATTGTATTGACGGTACGTATGTTTTTGGTATGAATGACAGATTTCATCTCAAAAGCTTGAAGACCTTGCAGGTTTTTCTTTTGAATGGAGACAATCTTGTTTCACACCCTTCCTATTTATTAGTTGGTTTCCAATAACTACTGGCCGTTCAAATAGTTGATTGATTTCGTATTCAGTCATATACGTGTACAAATAAAGGGTAGTTTCGTTTTTCAAACCACAATATTGGGATATTTTTGCCCGATTTTAACCTTTTAAATTCAACACCTACCAAGCGTACTGTACAATGAGTTGCGACTTTAAGCGAACGAATGTGAATATTCTGAGGTAACCTCACGGATAAGCATTTCATCATAACGATTTTTTTTTTAGTTGAACCCATCTAGTAACTCTAGATAATCTTAAACCCTGATAAAATCTTCTTGAAAGGAAAAGTTGTATTTGGTATTAGTAGTAGTTGGTCCTCTGGCATTATATTGACGGATCATTGGTTTGGGAATTGTCGATCGAAATACGTATACTAAGATAGATCAAAAAGCCGGAAAGACCGTTTGACTACGGAAGTCTTCCAGGTTGTTTTGAAAGGATCGTGAAATTTTATCTCAACGTGAAATGGTGAATGCTGTGTGTGTTAAGCCAGCGTAGATTTTAGTTTGCCTTCTTATTTCAGAAACAATTAACAAACGCATATTGAAAAAATTAAACAATCGATAACGCTGAAATATCCAATATATCCAAGTATGCAAACTTTCTAAAAGGTTTTTTTTTTAGGGCGGAGATGAACGAAGTCCTCGTAGGGTTCTTTAACTAAAGCCTTGCTCATTTCACCTCATTCGAAACTCAACTTGTGTACAGAGTAAAAATATGAGAAAAAGGGTCAATTAATATTCTGTGCTGCATACGTGTCATATTCTCAAATCATAATTATTATTTTTTAAATGGTGTCTTTATTGAATGCCAAGTGTCTCAACTTCAACTTGATGAAATAATGCGCTTCGATTAACCTGTTGTACGACGAGTAGTTTTATCTGAGCGTAAACTCTAACAGAATTCCATCAACCACACCTTACATTACACATAAACAATAAGCTCTTTAACAGACAAAAGCCTTTCTATTTTGATAGAAAAATCAAATTTCTGGTTTTTAACGAGCTACTTTTATAAGAACACCATTAGTTAAAATATTGACTTGCATGATTTTAGAGACTTGAGTACGTCATTAAGCAAGCATTTCATGTAGAAGATTTTAAGGGGTAGAGATTCCGATAATGGAATTATCTGCAAGAAGAAAATTGTTGAATGGGCCACAAACACTTAGATGTTCATATACTGTTTATACTGAGTAAATGGCTATAAGCATTTTCTGCGTATTAACTAAACTTGAATATGAAAAGTGTAAGTAACAGTAGGATGTTCGGTATATTATACGTATTGTATTCATTCGGGTCCAACAAGAGCACGGATCATACTTGAAAAGATTATAAGTGTAAAAATGTTGATCCAAATTTGCCCACTACACCAATTTAAAAAAAAACAGTGCCATCTGAACAGACTTTCCCTCACGTTCCGAAATCATCTACTATTTCTTTTAGGTAGTATGGTGAGTGCTTTGCAGAGTCTATAAAAAGTAATGGTATCAATGCCTTCTAGAGTAGTGAAACATGTACCTATTAATGGTGAAGACGACTATCTATCCCGCAATCGACTAATTTATTCAACAATTGGTTAGCCCCTTTAAGCAAATACGAAATTTGTAGAGTCTATTTTAGCGAATATTTGACAAGATTAATAATGACTTGTAGATACGCTAGACTGAATTCACAAATCCTCATTAATCGATAACTATATATCGGAAGAGTTTCTGATATTTTTCTATACGGTAATTGATTTTAGTCTGGTATTAGGAATATAGGCCTCCGAAAAATATTATAAGAGTGATAAGATTGTTTTGGAAAAGGGATTTTAAGATCTTTGGTCTATTGCATTACCTCCCTTTCCCTTTAAATCCTCAGAATCTATTTAAATTTTCCCTCCAATATATTTCATTCGGTGGATACCCTTACCACAGTACAATTGTTAATGTAGATAATGCCAATATGTGTATCATACAACAGATTACTTAAGGTGTTTTAATGTAGCATTAGTGTAACTAATGCCAATATGCGTATAATACAATCGATTTATATTTTTGTAACGCTTAAAGCGTAAATTTGGCATTAATTTTAGCGTCAAATGTGTATTTTACAACCCAAAATTTAGAGATTAAAGCTGTAAGTGTAAATTTGGTATTACTGTATCTTATGTCAATATGTGTATCATACAACCGAGAACTAAATTTGTGTTAATTTGTAAATATATCGAATGAAAATATGTTTAGTATCAAACCGAATATTTACATATTTAATGTTGTGTAAATTTGTAAATATGGTATTATTGTATTGAATGGCAAAATGTGTATCATGCACCAGAGAATTTTTATTATTTAACGCTTAAATGTGGTATTAATGTAACTAAACTCAATTTGTGTATCATTCAATATTTTACAATCAATGAAGCTGAAAACATCCTTCACACAGATTTATCATTGAAAACATTTCAATAGATTAGACGTGAAATATTGAAGAATATAAAAAGATATCGTCAAGTCTTTGAATATGAAATTGATAAATTTAGATTCCCGAAGAATGGTATTGAGTGAAGATCTTTTTTTGATCTAGTGTTAGGTCAGACAAGCGATGGAAATTTCATTAGAATGCGGTGCAAACAGACGGCGCCAGTATTGTAGTTATCTATTAGACCGTGTAGGTAAACTGAATTTCAGTCAAATTCTCTACACATTTTACTTTAACGTGATACATCGTCTACACTTATTATGTAAATGACTAGTCTGACCATTATTTCTAGATCGTATCTGAAATGTACTCAAAGTACCTTACCTTTCATATAGTGTTTTATATTTTTGAAGGATTTATTTTATTTGATCACTTATAACATTGATGAAATCATATACAAAGAAAGTTTTAGATTGGGACTTTGTTTTTAATTTATCGCACAGTAGTCGTAATGTACGAAATCGTGTCGCAATTTGTAAAAAAAAAACATAATTTTTTAAAAACAAAGAGGCACAAAGTTAAGTAAGTAAGTTAATGTTTAATTGATTCTATAGCATGTGTAAAATTCCCAACACTGCAAAAGTTGAAATATAAAGTAATGCGTTCCTATTCTTCCTCAGATTTCAGGCTTCTTTAATGTAAACAACGTATAGCTACACTGATTGCATGGTTCTTCTTATCCCATGTTACATCAATGCCATGAACATAGTTAAGAAATAATGTAAAAAGAAAAACGCACAAAGTTAAGTGTTAACATGATTTTATAGCATGTGTAAAATGCCAACACTGCAACAGTTAAAATATGGTATTTTAATGTGAACAACGCACAGCTACACTGATTGTATGGTTCATGTCTTTCCGATGTTGCATCAAGGACATGAACAAGGTTTTAAAATAATGTAAAAAGGAAATTATGCAATAAACTGACAAAATTACAATGAATTTTTATGTTCTGGACAAAGTGATGACAAATGCGATCTGGTCAGGTTACCCCTTCTACACCAACAATTGCAATGTGACACTGATTGAGAAATCGAAACAGCAGAACAATTTCTCGTCATTTACAAACTTTCAGGAACAATTATGCAAATGTGCTTAAGATACAAAAAGTGATCACAAGCAAACAGATTTTAAAGCAAAATAATGAATATTTCAGCATTTATTTTGAGCGCTATCAGTACAGGAAAACTTCACTTACTTTTAATATCTCTCTTTCTGTCATATTATACTCCGAACACCATTAGCAGGTAAAGTTCCTTTACTTAATTGTAACAAATTTAACTAAATATTCTTAGAACTACTTTCTAACACTAAGAGCCATTGAAAGCATGGAACTCATTTCGGTTCCTGATATTTTCTTGTGTGTCTATCGCCAATTCCATACATGTCAATAAATAGTTGTCTACCGTTCAATAACACTCAGCTAACCTTTTAGCTCGCCTCTTGTATCCAATATCGGAATTTGTTTCGTGTAACACACATTAGTTTTGGAGTGGAGAAAATTAAGACAATCTTTTAATGGACTTAAGAAGAAAATGTCCCGCTGTTCCTTTAGTGAGACTCTCAATATAAAATGAAAGTCTTTCCTGTTAGGGTGAGTCATTGCTTCTTTCCCAAACTTAAAATATATTGAAATTTGAAATTTTCCTTCTGAAATTACTATATAAATCTGGTTACGCAAATATACATATTCTCAAGACAATGAATTAATCCGCAAACCTTAGCTACTAGTTGAATATAAATCTAGTATATAAAAGTTCCATATATTTTTTAAAAAGCGACAATTAATAAGCTCATCATTTTAAACTTGAAGCTCCTTGAAGCAAAGTAACATTGACATGAACGGAATACAGGACTTAACATAGGTATACAAGTTAACAAGAGTTTGTCTGATCGAATCCCGTTTTTATCAAGTCGATCTCCTTAAAAACTTTACTACCTTAATATAACCCACTTTTCTTCAGCAGTCAGAATTAATCCCATTCCTGTTTTTGGATGACGATGACTTAACTGATAATATACTTTTCTCATACCTGTCATGCATTCTTCGTTTCCATAGAAATACTTCCTGCAGTAGATTCTACCTGTTGCTTTCTGTCTCCAGTCAACAAAGTAACGGATTGAAGGTTTTAATATAAATTTAAAGTTAATTCCATGGCATAAACCAATTTAGCAGCAACAAATTGTGGTACATTAGTTTAATGTACTAAAGGCCTAGCAGTCTATCAGCACATACATCGACAATTTCCAATCAAAGACAATCAACACAAGATCATTGTTCAACTCATAAAGACGACGTATAAGACCAATACAAAATATAAATAGATGAAACAATCAAGACAATATCGATACAGACCCTGGATTCCAACACAGCCAAAACTATCCTGTGTATTCCCTTGATATCGTCTGTCAATAGATAGTCGCCTTGATTCTTGTTTCAATCCAATAATCTTCTTGTTCAACATATTTTCTTTCTTGATTATTTTCCCATGAGTTGAGTATTCAGTCTCAACTATATTATTATTCTATTAACTGAGACAAGTTTCATTATAAAATTTAAATTTCAAAAGTGAAAAACTAATTGGCCTTGACACATATACCAGTGTGTTTCAATATTGTAACGTCATAAGAATAAAATGTGATAAAGTCCACGAATTTATATAAAAGAGTATATGGAGACAGAGCACAATGTGGAAACTACGGACTTGATTAAACCAGATAAGAAAATAATACAACAAAACCTATAACAGTATTATATGTACTACAGTGATCTGTCGTTTAATGTGACAATTTGGACTAAGGTAATGATTAGTCAGCAGAATGGAGGAAAACTGAAACCGTATTTTGCCTGTCTCTTTACAATTCATAAGTCATCCCAGGTTTTAAATGCAAATAAAATACAAAGAATCGATCCAATAAGAGATCTATTGAGACCATTCCACTGTTTGTAAATACGTTTTTCCTACGTTTTCTCCCAATAAAAGCTAAAAGACTATTTCAGACTGGAGTAATTAACTTCTTTAATTTTTTGCAGTGTTGATCTAAGTCTGAGTTTTTAGTAGACACGTTACAAGATATAATTATAAACTGTTTTCCTCTAGACTCAGTATTACCACCTAAATACTTCATGAACTAGCTTGCTGTACTTCTTCCTTACTATAGTACTGTAAGTTTAGCGTTGGAAAGAGGCAGATATTTCCTTGGTTAATTACCTACTGTATATTTGTATGCAGCGCTAAGCGTTAAGATGAGGTTTGCAACTGAAGAGGTACAAGCAATGTGTAAAAACTATGAACATATCTGTAATTCAAGGATAAAACCAATATGGTCATTTGCTGGAATGTACTAGCACTTTCACATATGAGTCATTTTAGTATTGCTTATTTATTTTATTTTCACGTATTATTTATTATAGATATGTTTAAAACAGAAGTCCAATTCAACAGTGTTATTTTTGATTCATGCGAGGAAAATATGTAGCTCTGTTACATTGCAGTATTACCGTAACACTATTTCTTATTGCTGAAATCGGACATGAAGGCTCACTAAAACAAGGATTTGAACAAGTAAAGTTAATATCGTGCATATCGAGAATATCAATTTTTATCTACTTCTGTATTACCAATATTTACAATTTTCATTTTAAACTAACAAATGTTGCTTCCACTCGAGGGGAAATATTATCGATAATGTAAAACTTTAACGTCAAAACAAATTTATTTTAAATGTTCTTTTGTATATTAGGAGAAAATAACGCCAACTGCTATATTTATATTACTTTTTCTCTTTTATCTATAATGAAATTATGAAAACAGAAAGTATCAGTATTACCGTATATAAATAATATTATGTTCTTATATGTAATACTGTGCTCTTATGGGCCGCCGAGAAATGTGCTAACGAAAAGAACAAGCAAGGAGAAACGCTCTTAAACATGTAAATTAAAATAGTCATTAGTAAAAAGACAGCTCTATGATGAGGTAGTTCTGTGACTTTACCTCGGTCATTAAATATGAATTGTATTGGCTGGTTGAGAAAAATAAGACGTCTTGGTCGATTTTAAATAAACCTCTCTCACAAATGATTGTTAAGACACCAAGACACATCGGCCTGGCTCATGTTATTACTTACACATATATCTAACTCTCTTGAAAGCTTTAGAGGCAATAAAAATCATTTTTATCTCATTTTTATAGAGAATTTATCTTTATGGTATAAGATATATGTAACATACAATAAGATTTGTCTGAGAAAGTGAAGGAAAAATCGTTAACTCAACCTCACTTAAAAGGAATCCGAATTTAGAGTAGGGAATTCTAAATATACTTATTCAATGTTTGAAATAAGTTCAAAACAATAAGATACTGTCTAATATGAATATAACTTCAGCGAGCAATTGAAATAAAAAATATCTAGCAGTATTTGAAAATAATAAATCGCTGGACCCAAGAAGATGAATTTAAAGATAACATTTAATGGGTCATTCAAAAGAGATTAACAAAACAAATAAAACATGTCACACATGAATACCATTAATCATGTATACAAATTTCTTAAGGTCATACGAAGATGGGTATTCACTATTTATAATCGACGAAAAAAATCCCCATTTTGAGGATATATGTTTTGACTAGTTAAATATTTCGAGAGCAAGTTAGAGGGGATGCAAAGAACATTGTTCCCGATGGTTTTCGTTAAGCAGGCAGCCCGGAGAAAATGGTTTTGTCTTGACTTAAGGATAGGGACATAAAACAGCGACAGACAGAATATAAACATCATATATCAATAGATTCCTATAATTAACAACTATCAACTATATTTCCGTCAGATATATTTGATATATGTTAAGGCTATTGGCAGATAACATTCATATTAGAACCTGACTATTGACAGATCTTTAATAAATCCAATATTCGTTGGTGTGAAAGTTATGAAATCGCGGATATTGGACCAATTTTCTCCACTTCATCAACAGCTTTCATTGAATAATGATATTTGTCATATCAACACTGCGGTTCATGTAATAAGCGACCTTAATCCTGCTTATGGTAAGCTGATATCAGTATAGCTGCCGTCACATCAATTTGATATGCTTCGTCAGTTTCTTGATTTATGAGTCGTCTATGAAATCTTCATGAATATGTTTTTCTTAAATGCATATCTAGTGTACATTTGGAAATAACTTTATGAGAAATTTCCGATTTGTTCAATGGCTTATATGTTTATAATTATAGTCATTTGAAGATATTTGTTTACACCCTGATCACATAAAGTGTAAAAAGGACCTACAATTCTACTTGACTTGGTAGAATACTAGGCTACAGTATAAAGTGTCTTGGTCCGTTTATCTCATATTTCATGCTTATGTTCGGCAATTTCATAAGGTATAAAATATGTATGACACTACCACATTCTTTTCAGTATATTACTGAAGTACCAATTGAATTTATTATGATGATAACTTACATGCTTAAGAGTAATTTATGATATGCTTAATAACAGAAACCAAAGTATAGGTTTTGATGACTCTCTGAGCTATGATAACCTTCTCTAATCAAGGACGAAAGAATGATGTATATGATTATAGACATACCCAATAATTCAAAATCCAGCCACATAGATCTTTGATGAATAAGCAAATTGTGTCTTTCAATTTTTACGGTTTGTGATGGAAACTTACAACTATACATCAGATCTAGTGAAAATGAATCAAATTAGTGTGTCTAAAACACAAAACAGATTCACAATCAACATACATTTATCACTACATATGCGATAGTTTGTTATACTTAGACTTATGCATTATGGTATAAAATAGGTTACTGCAACAATAGCGACGTTTCCACATTTATTATCAGTTAGAAATATCTCTTAATGTTACCCATGTTGTGTAATATATTAACTTAAAGATTTCAAATGTAGTAATATTGAAATTATCATTTTTGCTCTAAACTGAACATACAATGAAAGATATTGTATTCAGGGGACAATCTTACAGATATCTTCTAATGGAATCCCAAAAACCCTTCCTTCTGATATAAGCTCTATCAGTATAGTCTTTAAGTAAAAAAAAATAATTTCAAAAGAACATTGGTCTGGGTGACATTCTTCAAGATTTTTCAACGGCTGTGTATGTGTGTCGAGAAACAATAGTTTACTGCGTTCATCTGATAAATAGATATCCCAGGCATCGATTATCCTCGGTCTATATCGAAAATATTGATTGGCTTTCTAAAATTCGACTGTAATGAAGCTTATAAATGTCTCTTCGTTGAAGTTTATCAATAGAATTTAAGACAAGTTAAGAATAGAAATAGCTTTTATCACGTAAAATTACTTTGATTTAAATGTAAAATTAAGAACATGTATTTTAAAGTCTTAATCAACAGCTCGGGGTCGTAATGGGATCTTGTCAAACTTGAGGTGATAAAGAGCGATAAAATCAGTTATTGAAATTAAAGATTCTCTCCTTGCAGTAGTGCTAAATGAAAGATTGGCCGATATCTGCATCTTGGTTAATATGGTGTATATCCTTGGGTCGTGATATTTAACATAGTTTGTCCTATGTGTTGATTTTTTGTTTTGCGCTTGTGAACGAGAAGGTTTGAATTTAGTGTGGTATTTACATTGTAGTTGATTTTTATCTTTTCTATACTAGTGCAAAGCAGATGATCTCAATTTCAAACGTTTAGTGACTGAATGCACATTTCTGACGCCGAAATATTAAAGAATTAATTATGCTCTGAGGATTAGTTTGATCGATTACTAGATGCAAAAAGAATTTCAAAATACTTTCTGCCCAATTCGTTACATTCTTGTTTGATAGTATGACTAATCCATGCAGAAAGTTTTGATAATTGAAATGCCGCATCCCGAGGGATTTTCAGGGGTAAAGGGTTTAAATATTAAAACCTTGGTGGGTGTGTTTAAGCTGACTTATAAACCGACAAGGGTAGGTTCTTATTTTGAAAAAAACAATGAATGACAATGAAATAAGAGGTGCAACTCATGGTTTACAGAACCCACAAGTTCATTTACCAGTGAGATAGGCTTTCTATTTATATACTAACTGTATGTAATATTTGAGTTTGAAGATAACCAAATAGGATTTTCGCTGATATCCAAGTTAAGGAGTTTCGCTGTTCGGTTAAAATAATAACTTGTAATAAAAAAATGTTAAACGCAACTCGCCGTTTATGACATGTTACCTTTGATAATGTCGATTTGAGTAAAACAACATGTGCTCTATTGTATATAGATTCCAATGGTTTCGACTAGAGATGTTCTGACAAAAGTGTGCAAATCACGTTGACACATGTTGTCAATTTAGATTGCTTATACCATAGACTCTAAATTTGATGAAGTCAAACTTGATTTTTACAACGGGATTTTGAACATAACGTTTAATAACCTTTTAGTTAACCCTTTGCCACGGCAATCACTTGTTTAAGTTTCATTTTAAATTATTTCCCATAGTCCTCCTGCAGCCTTAATGGTACGACTGTTTACCATAGCATGCCATTGTATTGGTTCACAAACGACCACAGTAACAGGGTCACAGTCAATATCAATAACCTAAGACAGATATTGTTAATTAGAAATTAAAGAGAACTGAACACAATTCTTGTCAATATCTAGGTAGGAGGTAATTTGGACAATAAAAATAACTAACATAGTCAATTAACTTACATTATTAGATAGCACATGAAAGAAAACATTTACAATTAATTGAATTTAAAGCAACAAAACCCTCTGGAGTTGCTATTTAGAGAATAAAACATTATCATTTCGTTTTTTAGAAAAGCTATGACATTTTTTTCTAACAGAAATCTTAAGATGGCCACCTTAGTCATTTTCTATCCAAAATATATATCAAGAAACTGAAAGTATGTAATTAGATTTATTTAGAAGAGTATTTTAATTTCACTTACATGATTTTAGATCACGTTTCATGTAACAGACAAATTTTTGTAAAACGGACATAGTTCCCCCAAATTGGTCCTGAATTGTTCATGCCAACTTGCAAGGGTATTCAAATTGAAGTCTTAACATAAGATAAAAAAGCATTTTGGCTTTTTCACAGTTAATTTGAAATAGTGTTCCTTTAAAAGTTATCACAAAGACTACACTGTCAACAGCTATAAGTTAACCAAGCATACAGAAAGAAAACTGATATTGTTCATTACGTTTATTAACTTTCGATTAGTATAAGTTTTATCACACCATTTTTTCTCAATCCATTTATTGGTTATTAGTACCTTTCAATGAGGTTTAAATGTCATACAATTAGGCTAATAACTAATGGGGGCTTAGAACCCGTAACAAATAGCAATCTCAACAAAGTCGTGGTAATGAGAATTTGAAATCTTCTATGAACCCTGTAGAAAAGAATGAAATAATAATATGGATTGTTATTTTGAAAAGAAAACAACAACTTCAAAGACGTATTCAATATACAACTATACAATTGTTTATAGTACACACTCATAATGAAACTTCTAATAAAAACCATTTTGTGCATAATTATATCGAAATAAATACTACATTAGCTACAAAACTTCGTTCAAAAAGCTTTTTTTCCCTGAACAGTACTTTAAATATTGGTTCCATTCAAAAGAAGTAAAAAAGCACGTTAAATTTCATTGTCATGCAGATCAACCTTTGTGATGATATTTACAATGAAAGAAATTCATTAAAACAGCATCACCCATAATGGGCAACTTATAATTAATGAATCCTCATATTGAGAGGTTACTCATCTGTACATCGATTCCAAGGTTTCAACTACTCACGCAACAAATTTCATCAACAGGCAAATTGAATTCAACCCGAGTTTGTATCAAGTATCATCGTACACATTAAATTGTACTACACTATTAAAATACAGTTCTTAATGAAGCAAGATAGATTCCGAACAAGAGGAAGTGCAAAGCTAAACACGTATAGCTTTCAGAGGAACACTTCTGAGAGTCTGCAAACGGTAACAACCATTACCATAGGCAAAATGATTTAGCAGATATGATATTTTTTTTGTAAAGATCCAGTTATTTATAGTTAATGATAACGTATTGATGAAGACCAGGATGATGTTGTTATATGATGATCCAGTTATTTGCAATTAATGATAACATATTGGTGACAGACCAGAATGATGTTCCTATATGATGATCCAGTAATTTACAGTTGATGATAGCATATCGATGACAGACCAGGATGATGTTGTTATATGATTATTCAGTTATTTACAGTTGATGATAACATATAGATGACAGACCAGGATGATGTTCTTATATGATGATACAGTTATTTACAGTTGATGATAACATATTGATAACAGACCAGAATGATGTTCTTATATGATGATTCAGTTATTTACAGTTGATGATAACATATTGATGGTGGACCAGAATGATTTTCTTATGTAAAGATCCAGTTATGTACAGTTGATGATAACAAAGGCAAATAATTTAGCAGATATGATATTTATTTTTTAAGTTTGTTTCTTGAGGATATAGCTGAGTGATGGTGGTTGCTCCTTTAAATTTAATTCTGCAGTGGAAATTTCGGATTTTGCAATACGGTGTTATCGATGCGGGTCAGTAAGACTGACATGAAAAGGGCGTCTTGTTGTTCACTTGGGGTATTGAACGGAAAGTTTGAGTGCCCCGGGAAATTTGAAAGAGAACTGACTTCTATAACATATTTTTCATGCTGCAATGCTTACCAGACAGGTTTAACACACTTCTTTATGGTGTAAGTTCTTGTTAGTCTTTGACCACTATATTGTGTTATTATTATATCGTATTGAAGAATTTGACCTTCAAAATCTTCACAATTGTCTTATAATCTCATCTCATACCTTGACTACAATTGCGACTTTTGTACCACGTAGGTCTAAAAATGTAGTGATTTGAATGGGTAGTACGCTATCAATTCAGCCAATCAAAGCCCTCGGCAGGAAATCTGTAAATGGTAAGCCATAAAGTTTACAGTCTATTCATCGTGGGCTCTGATTGGCTGTATTTGTTTGTGTACAGTCTGTGATAAAAGAAAAGTGGCTGTTGTAGTCATGTTCGAAATCTTGACC
This sequence comes from Nipponacmea schrenckii, assembly GCA_030562195.1. NCBI lineage: Eukaryota > Metazoa > Mollusca > Gastropoda > Lottiidae > Nipponacmea > Nipponacmea schrenckii. The sequence continues at coordinate 9,634,115 of CM060201.1, forward strand.
ATTGACATTCAACGGCCCTCCCCTTATCGTGTCCTTGAAATGACCTTGCATATCTTAAATGAAAACAATCTCCCCTTGAATTTAGCATAAAAATATAATATTCACAACAAGAACTAAATTGTTTATCTAATCCTTTGAAGAAATGTGGCACGTTGGCCATTTGCTAGTAATTCTGTTTCTGCCCATAAAACTGATAATTGAATTTCTGAAAAAAGTTTCAATTTCGCTTGATTTGGTAGGAAACACATTAAGAAATAATAGAATAGAAAGAAATTGATCCAGTTGAAAGAAAAGGGGGTATAATTTTGCGGAAGGAGAAGCGGTAGCTAATTTAGTATTTAATTGAACAAGTGTGTGAAACTTTACCAGTTTTAATCAGTCACGCATTCTAGTGCTTAAAATAATAACATTGTATTGAACAGTTTGTTCACCGGGTATTTTTAGTTTAACTGATAGACGATGTTGATGTTCTTAACAGCTGATGATAACATATTGATGACGGGCCAGAATGACGTTGTTATGTGACGATCCAGTTATTTACAGTTATTGGTAACATATTGATGACAGACCAGGATGATGATGTTATGTGATGATCCAGTTATTTACAGTCTCTGATAAACATATTGATGTTGATGTGTAATAATCCAGTTATTTACTGCTGATGATAGCATATTGATGACGGACCCGATTGAGGTTGTTGTATGATGATACAGTTATTTACATATGATATGATGTTGTTATATGATGATCCAGTTATTTGCAGTTAATGATAACATATTGATGACTGATGACCATGATGATGTTGTTTTGTGATGATCCAGTTATTAACAGTTGATGTTAACATATTGATGACGGACCAGGATGATGTTGTTATGTGATGATCCAGTTATTTACATTTAATGATAACATATTGATGACGGACCAGGATGATGTTGTTATGTGATGATCCAGTTATTTACATTTAATGATAACATATTGATGACTGATGACTATGATGATGTTGTTTTGTGATGATCCAGTTATTTACAGTTGATGTTAACATATTGATGATCAGGGTGATGTTGTTATATGGTGATCCAGTTAGTTATAGTTGATGATACATATTGATGACGGACCAGGATGATATTGTTATGTGATGATCCAGTTATTTACATTTAATGATAATATATTGATGACTGATGACCATGATGATGTTGTTTTGTGATGATCCAGTTATTTTCAGTTGATGTTAACATATTGATGATCAGGGTGATGTTGTTATATGGTGATCCAGTTAGTTATAGTTGATGATACATATTGATGACGGACCAGCATGATGTTGTTATGTGATGATCCAGTTATTTACAGTAAATGATAACATATTGATGACAGACCAGGATGATGTTGTTTTGTAAAGATCTAGTTATTTATAGTTGATGATAACATATTGATGACCAGGATGATGTTGTTATGTAAAGATTCAGGTTTTATGGTTGATGATAACATATTGACGACAGACCAGGATGGTGTTGTGCATGAGGATTCGGTTATTTACAGTTGACGATAACATATTGCTTACCGATCAGGGTGATGTTTTTAACTAAAAAACATAATAATGAGTCAAAGTGTGCCAACAACGATTTAAAGACTATTTTCGTCCAATCATAACAAGCGAGTTTTTAACAACAGTAAAACAAAATGAATCTGGATTGTGATTAGATTACTTAAAAGGATTATATAGAGGTTTTCTAATTTTTAAGTGTATAAAGGATACTTTAAGCATCAATTAGCGGCATTCTGATATTTAATCGTGCTTGATATTCCGCTCAAACTAAGTTTGAAGACATTACTTATTGTGAAGTCATTATGTGATACAAGCATAAATTATTTTGCTGTCAGTGACGTCATCAATAGATATGTTGGAACAACAAACGTCTGAAAACTGGAATGGTGCTTATTGATGCTATTAGTGACCTCAATACACATACACATTGGAGAAAACCTCTTAACATCCTTTGAGTTGTATAGCATACATGATATAAAACGGGACAAAATCAAAAGTAGAGGGTCTAAAGCTGGCACTAAATGCTGCCGTCGATTTGACATCTAATAGCTTCGCGTTCTTCATTGTTGAAGAAACTAGGTAAACTTGGATTACTCATCAATACACGAATAATAAAGGGTTGATGAGTGAAATATATCTTTCACTTAAGTAGGGCTTGAAAGCCATTATACGACATGATAACTTGATTTGTTGTTTTATAAAACTGGATAATCGAATTAAGGGATAAATAGCTTGTTTTAGCCTTGATTAACAAGTTAGAAATTTGTTACCTAAAATAAGCATTGATTGACACGGAACATAACATATTACTTAGTGTAATTATGGGATCAATTCTTAAAGCCAGCCCCATAATCTACTGAAATATACTATAGGTGTCTGTTCGAATTCACGAATGCGCCCATCCAATACTGTCTGCATTTTATCTTCGCAGATGTGACGCAACTGAAAAATGAAAAAAATTTACTTCTGCATTATTCACATCAGTAAGTTTTAAGTTTGATTATCTGTATAGTAATTATAATAAAATCTTTAAAAGGGTGAAAAATTAAGCCTGGCCTTTTTATAATTTGGTCATTAGAAAAGGTCGCAGTGTAAGACTTGAATAACATTGAAATATATGCGTTTCGATCGTAACGGGACATGATTTGAACAAGATTCGTGTACAAAAACAAAAGAGCTTACAACAATACATTCAATATTCAGATTGTTTAGTATAAAGTGTATATTTACATTAGGGAACATGGTTTCACCTGTAATACCCTTTTGTATGCTTCTGAATTAAAAACGGAGATGTTAAATGTTAAATTCGCACGGAAAATCTTTTCGGCTAGTTAATTATGCTGAATAATCCCTTTAAACAGCCCGGCATTTGTACATTGTAAAGATTACTAATATACTAAGAACTTATAATAGTCATTAGTCTAGTGCCTAGCCAAACAATGACCAATGACTTAATGGCTTCCACAAAATTGCCTCTTTCTGTCTGATCGTATTGTCTTGGATACAAAGGTACCTGTCGTATGTAGTCTGGTAGGGTTTTGAAATAAGCAATCTGAAGTTCAGACATACAATATAATTATAAGGAGAGTAACAAGCTGGAAGAGAAAAGTATAACGCCGTTCATAATCCTTATAGTATTAAACAGGACGAAAGCAAATACTTAGTCATCAGAAGTGCAATTCACAACTTATGGAACCCCATTACGAGCACTTCCAATATTTTTTTTCGAATTAACGAAATAAATTATCTTGTTCAACGAAATAGTGACGTCACTTTTTCGAATTAACGAAATAAAGTCACTAATTTGTTATTTTTAGATAAATTATTTCGTTTAAACCAGTGCTTCTCAACCAAGGTCTATATGGACCTTCCAGGAAGGAATTTAGAAGGAAGGGGGGATTGACTGAAAAATGGGGACTTTACTTCGAACTATAAGCATCGAGAGAAATAAACTGATTGATCACCAAGGAGCTTTGTTTGAAATCGTGTATTTGTGCTTTCGTATTGTGTTTCCAGGCGCAAATCAAGCTTATTCGAGATAAGGGAGCTCCGCCATGTAAGGATATGGCTGCCCGGAATGGTCTCAGATGCACGGAAATAAGATGTTTTCAAAATTTTCCTTGGATGAGAACGCTTAATAAAGCCCCTCCACTGGTTTTGAGCCTGCGGAGCATTCACTCCGCGGTAACTAAACCGCAAAAATTATATTCGTTTTAACGAAATACTAAAATTAATGTATTGGGCTCCGTAACAACTTGACTACAGAGGAACAACTTTTGGGGCATAACAAATAATACCGGACAACAAATTGGGAAGTTTTATGATTCTATAATCATTTTCATGATAATTTTCATATCATGTTCATGCTTTACCCATCACGCAAGTTCATATTGGCGACTGTGGTAACCAATTTTCTATAGAATGAATCAAGTAAAATCTGAAATAATAAGGCTTCAATCCATTTAATTGGGTGGTTGAAAGGTAACAAGTTACTATTCAACAGAAGGCACTGGCACGGGGTTAAAGTGGGGTTCACTATTGTTATGGTTAATATGTTAAATGAGAATACATACAGGTTTAAATAGATTTTCACGGTCGCATTTTTTTAATATTTTGAATGGATTTGTGGTTAAGGGAAATTTGTTATTTGTCTTACCTTAATAAAATAAACAACGAAAGTGTTTTGTTTGCTTCTGTTTCGTTCTCCATACAATACTCATCTGGACTCAACTCGCTGAAAGTTGAAAATGCTGCTATGGAATGTATATTATCATGGCACACTTGATATTGTTTTTCGTTTTCCATTGCCTTAACAGGGACAAATCCTTTCATAGTATGTTTGTACTATTACTTTTACTGTTAATTGCCTCAGCATCAGGGACTGAATTTAGTCCGAATTGTTTTGGTTTTGAATTAGTATTTTAACTCTGACCAATCCAACATCCAGTACTTAAATGATAACGATTAAAAGTTTTCAAATGTGATTTGATTACTAATTTCGGCTTATGTTGGCAGCAGTTTGAATAGTGACGGGGTGGAGATTTTATCATCAGAACGGAGTATAAAAATCGACATACCGGTCATTATCAGAAAATTACATTAATGATCTGAAAGTCTTTAAATGTCAATGATTGGGTGAGTTTAGGTCGAATAACTGATATAGATTTTGGTTCTTAGGTTCCAGTAAATCCGTCTTATCTATACTGGAATTCTGTGAAAAACAAATCAGCAATGTCTGGTAATGTAGTGCCAATGTTAAGCTGAAAAATGATGATCTACATGGTATACTTACCGATTGTTTGAATACAAAATAAAAATTGGTTACACCAACTTACGACAAATTTCTGGTCTTATTTGCTTTTAACATTACATAAATTGTATTACCTATTATAATAAACTTTGAAAGATAGCTGTTTTGTCTCTGATTTTCAATTTATCTTATATACATCTCTTAAGATCCAAAATGCAGAAAGCGTAGAACCTTCGATGACTAACATTTCCATCGTCTTGATTTTGTGATTAAGAATTGGATATGTCCAACGATGGAAACAGTTCCAGTTTTTTTCTTGTCAAAGGATTCTACGCACATGAAAGAAGTTTTCTACAATCGCTTTCCTTGCTACGTATACCAAAATCGTAGTCAGTTCTGAAAACGCCAGATGTGAACATAACAGCAATTAGATACGAAAAGATCATTTAAATCTGTATGGGAATGAAAGCATATCACAACATCCTTCAAACCTGTTCAAGGAAATATTATTCCATAGACAGTTATTGGCTTTGATGATGACCCTTGAACTCTTGTTGTACAAATACGACTATTGAGATGATTGATCTAGCTGGTATAATTAACTAGCACATTGCTGATTTCTTTTAACCAATTTGTTAGCCACAAAGAACATTGACAAATTTCATTGATCCCGTCTCCTTTACTCCCTAGGTTTTAATAAATTTTCTGCCTCATACAAAGGCAGATCTTTCATTGCTAAAATTAACCAACGTTTGAAGGAAGCATCGGTGGTAAATATAAAAATATATCTCATAGATCATTAAAATGTACGTACTTTTTATGATTAAATCATGCCATGATGCTTGGGTACATTCAGTAGGGCTGATTCTGAAGAATAAATTAAGCTGTTCAATTTGTTTTGTTTGTTTTTCCTTTATTTTGTTGAGAAGTGGAGTAGCGGGGAGGGGGGGGGGGGTTGTTGTTCATACGATCAAATTTGAATAGCATTAACTGCAGCTGTTTTCACAGTAATATAACAAGTAAGTACTTGTAATTTAGCAATGAATCATACTGTAAGCATCTTTACTCGAACACAAGCTCAATGCTCTTACTTCTGTGGACATGATAATCTATTATAGGTGACTATAAGTTTAAGTTTCCCGAATGATTCCCCATGAAAAATTTAAATTATAACTTATTTCCCTAATAAACGTTTATTTAAATTGTTTCAAAGGAAGAAGATGAAATTACAGAAAAACAACACTTAAGATTTTGTCGGTCGACTGATATACATGTATGATAAGATTAAGGGTAAGACACTCCGAGTATTTATTTTCCCACTTGCACAATCAGCTAAAAATTTCAATAATTAACGATTTTGTGCATTATGTCTTTGACCTCTTTCCGTTCATTTATAATTTACTTCATAGGGATGAAAAAAAATTATAGGAGCTCATTAAGTCTAGTCATTCGTTGTGTTTCTCTCCCGATTCCCGAAGTTTTTTCAACCGTTTTGGGAATGAAAAGCAGTTTAGACGTAAGTGGCGAGGTGAGCACTCTCGCTAAGTGGCGAGGTGAGCACTCTCGCTCTCATTGCCCTCAATCTCAATTTAATAATTTATTACGTACACGCACACGTACCTGTAATCTCTATCAGCAATAAGAATGTCTTCGACTCAACTTAATTAACATGAGCACACCGTATGGATGACTACGCCATTCGTATGCCCGGGAGTCAAAACTGGTTTATTTTTACCCAAATCCCGACCTGTTTAGGACGAAACTGAAATAAAATTCTATTACTTTAGTCTAGAAATTTAACTCACTTCGGTATTATTATAATAAATATCATTGAATATAAATGCTTTTAGCTGTGAATTATTTGATAAAATACAATGTTAAGAGAAAAAAAGCTCTTAATCTATTATATGATATTTTTTTATGTGAAAGTCTGTCAATTCAATCAAATATATATTATCAACTGTAACTTTATTTCACCAGAAACTGACAGAAGTGACTGTAACAAAAGTCCCGATAAAAATATTAAGATTCTGAGAGAGAAAATGGAAAATAGGTTTCATGATTCGAATATCAGTTCATTGATTCATGAGTTTTAAGTATATCGTGGGGACGATATGACTCACTAAATCAGACGCTTGTTTGCTAATACCCTCATTCAATAAGGCGCCACAGATCGTCAGAAACGTTACCTGATCTCTATGAGATCTCTATGAGCGTTCAGTTTAGAACGCCATCATATCGCTACTTGATCGTGTAAACCATCGTCGTAGCGCTACGTTAGGGGTCGTAATTCAAGCGCTATCGAAGCGTGTTTCTCATCTTTTGCGCGTAGAGATGATCTGCCAAATGTAAAAGGACTGGGCGTGAATGATCGTTACAGGCTTGTATAGGACTTCTTTGAAATCGCATAAAGCTCTAAGTGGGCGCTATCAAAATAGAGCACACATGAAGTATCTATCGCAACTTATTGATCATTATTAGAGCCTGACTGGAGCGTTGTTTGGTTGTAATCAGAACGTATGTATCCTTTTTGTTCCCCAATCCTTTAGAGGGCGAAGATCGCCTAGTGGAAGATGGGTATAGACTTGTCAGTATCATAATGGATAAATTACCATCGAATTGTTCAACGCAGTTCACTCCAGTAAGTGCGGGTTGGGGCTGTTGGGGTGGTAAGCGTCTTGCTTGATCAAATGTGATTAGTTTTCCAGTTACATCTATGATTTATTGTGTGTGATTTTCATTAAGCGAGGGTTTGAATTGCATATTTCAAAACCATTAGCTTGTTTATAGAGTCTGCATAAATGGGACATAAACCACTCTTATACATTCCCAGACTACAACACCTCAGATCATAAACAAAAATAGACAACTAAAACAAACGATTTGGGGAAATACATCAGAGGCCAGTCATATATTAATGAAAATTCGACAAAAGAACATTTTCTTTTTAGTTTCCAGTCAATCACATGACAAACACATTCGTGGTCGATTGGCCAAGCTGACAACTTTTAGAGTAATTATCCTAAAAGTTGATTTTCCGAATACTTCCAGACTATTGACTTCGATCACTTAAAGCTTATAATTGCTTCTAAAGAAATATCCGTTCACTTCTTTGACAATTTCGTCTAAGTTAATGGAGGCTATATGTAAAATCAATTAAATGGCTTTATAAAGGAATGTTATTAAGGATTTAGTCTAAGTTTACTTGTATTTGACAAATTTGGCTTAAAATGTAACCTTCGTCCGTTTATTTATAAAGATACCAAACAATATTGTTAAACAAGTGAACTCTGTTAAAGGGATGTCAAGCTGATAAAAGCAGTCGAAGAGTGAAATCTACATCTACATTACGAACATTGTGGAAAATATTAAAAGTAAGTACTAGTAATATAAATGAAAATGATGAAAGATGCGTAGGGCACTAATTGGCTGGTTTTGCTAGCGTAGAATCAAATCAAAATAAAAACCTTATAGAAAGAAAGGTGGCCGTTGCGGTCATAAAATAGACACAATACTCTTATCTTTCTCCAGCATATTTTTTCCATGTAGTACAAGTATCTTTAAAAATTGGGGATCATACTAGGATTTCATTAAATAAAATGATACGGATTTAAGAAGGTATTTTAGACTTATCTTATTAATAAATTTTATAAAATAGACTTTTTAACATTATCGCAACCCTTCAAATGGATTTCTTCATTAATGTCGATAGCAATTGGGTATAAGTGTGTCACTATCATTGACAATTAATATTTATTAATGTTCTATAATACCATTAAATGCCTGAAAATGATGACCCCAATATAATTTAATCTTTGTGGTTATTGAGATCATTATCATACGCATCCAAATCTATCGGACTCGAATCCATATCGATTTATTTTCCGAAAACTTACACTAGGCCGCCGCTATAAACTCACCAATGTACCCCGTTTACACCAACAATATACCGAGCGTGCCGAGAATTGTTCCTAAACAATAATGTTAACGCGTGACTGCTTTCAAACGCATTCTAATAGAACTCTTCACGAAAGAGGTAAATTAAAGTCGAATTTATCCTACGTTAATCTGATTCGATTACGTCTAAAACCCATTTGTCCTGCATAATATCGAATCAGATTACGGTAATCAGTGCATTTATTCTAACATGTAATCGAATCGATATATGGTAATCAAGCAAAGCAACTCCGGAGCGTCGTAACTTTGATCACTTCCGCTTTAGTAATGTCGTCCAACATGCCCAAGAAACATAGTAATATTAATAAATGGGATTGACACCTTTATGATGCTCAATTTTGACGTATAATAAATACACAGTATTAAAGCATTTCATTACATCAAGTTTAGTCGAGATATATAACCAAAAAAATGTCAAATAGGTTTTAAAAAAAAACCGAAGTGTATCGGCTCTTTGGTTGGTGTAGCCTGTAACTGTAAACTTCCGAGGGTAGGCCTGTTGCTGTGTAAATTATTTTCAGTCACTGAGCATTGTATTGTTCATAGTTAAACAGTCTACGGTCAGGGCCGTAGGGCCCTCAAGAAGATTATTGGGGACGGTGGAGGGATTTTTGAAAATATCTCCGAAAAAATCAAAATCATGGTTTATTAATAAAGGACTCTTCTGCACCATTCGCTATAGGACTAATCATCCCCCACTTCAAGGTTGATTTTCCGAGAAGGCTTGCACACTCCTCAACAAGCCTTTCAAAATTATTATTATTATTAATATCGGCATCCACCATTTTGGATCATATTCTGTTCATTTATTCTACCGACTAAATCTGATTAGATTTGCGACGCCATATTGATTAAGGTAATCGAATCGGATTTAATAGCTTAAAAACGCCTATAGACGTCTGTGTTACCCGGATGAAAACAAAAATGGCCATTGATGATAACCAAATTCCGAGGGTGAAGGTCGGTCAATGCGCAGTAATCCGTTCTTGGCATGCTTCGCGTTTATACTACAACAATTTATCGAGTCCGGTCTGAAAACCGTTCCGAAAACATCTCTTCGAGGCGAAGTAGAATTGGAGCCGTTTACATTACACAAAATTCATCCGTACCGTTCTGATAACGGATAAATAAATGTGTTAGTTCCACTTGAAGTATTAAACCCTCCCATTTCCATTTTGTGACTGGATAATCATGCCTTCTAAGGCAATCGTTAATTGTTCCCTAGAGAGCTATATGATATTGAAAAAAATGTTGAACGTGCTTCTGAATCCAAAATGTTTTTATTTTTTTGTTATTAAAATGTGCGAAGCGATGGACTCTTTCCATGCAACAACCCCGATTCAAGCCATTTCACATGCTAACATTCAAAACTTTCTTTTGGTTGTGATATTTGGGAACTTTGGCCGTTTTCATGTGGTTTGTTTGTTCATTTTAGCTGAGGTTACCGCGCTACCAATACCATGAATAAGAAAATGGATATGAAGTCTACTAAAGACGATCATGATGATTTTCGAACGCTTTCGAACTACTTCTCGTTCAAGACCAACTATATTTGACGACTTCAACATGTTCGATAGTATAGGGATGTTTCAGTCTGCCGTGAATTAGACGTAAATTAATTATCGAAGAAGACACACAAGTACCTACTGTGGCGACCACGTGTAATGTTACTCTACGCAATCGAAATTTGATGGCATTGATTTCTCCACGGTAGACCCATTTTTAGCAGAATTTACATCTAGTGCCACCCTAGACGGTATCAAATCGGATTCCCGAAAGATTGCAGCTTTCCATCTTTGCTTGAAAGGCCCAGCTGCTATATGGTTCTTATATTTAGACGAATCTTTTAAAACGGACTGGAAGACATTTATGAGTGCTTTTATGAGCAGGTTTTCCAGTGACAGTGATAACATGAAGCTGGCTGAAAATGTCGCGTTCAATAACATTACTCTATCATGTTTTGTTAGAGACAGAAATCCTGATTCATTAATATCAGATGTGCGATTATATGGTTATAGTGTAAATTCTCAACATATGAACCATCAGAATGTGTCCCTTTTGAATAATTTTGTTCGAGATACCCAACAATTACCTATGCCTATTTATCAATTCCAACCCCGTGTCAATTCCCACCCCGTCCTACCTATTCCAGGCCCCAATCATTCTCAGACCGCCTCATTGCCCCACCCACCTATGAATTATCTATCCAACTCAATCTTATTCTCAAGCTTTTGCACCTACGAGTAAATACCAGAAATCCTACCCTTCAATATTTTATAACTGTCATCAGACAGGTGATATTCGTAGGAATTGTTCGCAACTCTCATTTTCGGGAAACTTGATGGTCCCAGAGACACCGGGGTACAACCACCACACGCATGTGCCCAAATAGATAAGAGTGGTAGTAAAGAGCCATTTAAGATTTTGTATTAGCCTATGTTATTTCATAATATTAAATGTCATGTATTGTTAGATTCAGATAGTGCTTTGAATTTAAGTAGTCAAGATTTGTTTGATGAAATTCCAGATTAATGTAAAAGTAATGTTCAAAATGTTGCTCATTTTATTTCTGTAGCTAGTGGCCAAAAGATTCCTATTGTTTGTTCAGTTGTGTTTGCAAACTATCGAGATTCCACCTAATAGTGATCATCAAGAGCTAACTGAATCATTTTCCACAACACCTCCTTATTATATCAAGTCTATTGATTTAAGCAGAGGATTTTTCCACGTGGGTCTTGATGAGGACTCTTTCAAGTATACTGCTTTTACAACATGATTTGGAACATATAAATTTATGCGTCTTCCTTAAAAACTTCTCTAAACAATTTCCAGTTACTCCTGGGCAAGGTTTTTAATGGGCTTTCATCAGTTCTATGTTACCTTGATGATATATTGATATGTAGCTCTACTTTTGAGAAACATTAAAGTGATTTGCAAGAAGTTTTCGAGAGGATACGTCAAGCTGGACTAAAGTTAAATCCAAAAAAATGTTTCTTTGCTCAATCCAAATGTTTATATTAAGGACATGGAATTTCGCGTGAATGTATCAAAGCTCCTAATTCTCAGGTCAATGCTACCAAGAATGTTCTGCTAAAAGACTTACGCAGGTTTTTAGGAATGGTCAACTTGTTAAGACGATCCCTACCTAATTATTGTGCTTTAGTACAGCCTTTCAATTTCCTTTTGAAGAAAGACGTTGCCTTTCGATGGGAAAGTATGCATCAAACTATTTTGGATAAACTTAATAAGGACATGCTAGTAAGCTCGCCTATTTTAGCTTTCCCAAGATATGATATCCCCTTTACCCTTAGTTTTGATATATCTTCCATAGGAATCGGTTATATGCTAAGTCAGGTACATCCTGCAGACAATTTTCCTCCAGGTACTTGTTCAAAAGATCGTACTCGTGTTGTGAACTTTGGATCAAAAAACTTTCTTGGTGGCAAACTTCGTATGGTCCTACTAAAGTTGAACTGTTAGGTGTAACAGGTAGTGTATTTGTGCTCCGTATTTACGTGGACGACATTTTGTAGTCGAATGTGATCATCAAGCCTTAAAGCTACTTTTCCAGAAAAAACTTCATGGTGCAATTTATGAACGTTGGATTGCTTTGTTGCAACGGTTTGGCTTTGAGATTCAGTACAAACCTGCTGCCCAGGTGATTGTACCTGATACACTTTCTCGTGCTACTCCTCCCAAGGATCACCCTATTGACAGCCCAGTTGAGAATGATCCTCACTTTAAGTTTGTGCCAGAAAAATCAACGTCAGTCATTTTACAAGGTGGAAAAACTCTAACTATGATGATGTGCTCCAAGTTCAACTTTGAAATCTCTGCAATGATGAATATGATAGTGATGCAGAGGATAGGCCTCAGCGCAAAAAGAAAGTCAAGTCCCATCGTAACAAATGTACAATCTTTGGCTAGTTATAGTTATTTCGTTTATATATAAGATGCTTGCAACACAGCTGACAATATATTTTTCAAGCCCTCGTATAGTGACGCTTCAGGATCCAGATACTGGAAAACAAATATTCGGTGTCCATTTAGGTAGACATCAGTGAACTGATTTTTGTTGTTGCCCGGGGGATGTTACGTTCCACTTGAAGTATTAGACCCTCCCATTTCCATTTTGTGAGTGGATAATCATGCCTTCTAAGGCAATCGTCAATTGTTCCCTAGAGAGGTAGGCCTATATGCTATTGAAAATAATGTGGAACGTGGTTCTGAATCTAAAATGTTTTTATTTTTTCATATTGTGGCGAGTTGCTTCCAAAACTTATGAGGCAGTAATATCCTCATCAATTTGTTTACTGTGGGTTTATGCAGAACGAAGAAAATGATATTATGTAAGGACTCGGTCCACCAAAAATATTTAAAGAATTCAATGGACTGGCCACAATCACAATTTTCCTTTTTTCGTCTTATAATTGGTATCCCCTTTTATACAGAATGGACTAAATCAGGAAGTTTTAAGGTATGCATCCAATCAACAAACTTTAAAACAAATTATTACTCCATTCAAGCCCGATGCTAAACTGGAGTTACAGAAATTTACGGAAAAAGCGACCGGTAACCGAATGAATCACATTCGCAATTGTTGCAAAATGATGCACACAAAACACAGAGAAAAAGCAAAACCTAGTCTCATATGTAAATTATGGAAACATGATTTCATGCAAAATAAGACCAATCGATGATTGAGATTTGCGACTGTTTAAATAAAAAATCCGATTTGTACTATTCTTGCTTGCGATTATAGAAACATGATTTCATATAAGAAAAGGCGAATCGATGACTCGGATTTTCGACTGTTTAAATAAAAAATCCGATTTGTACTATTCTTGCTTGCATTTTACCAATTCCCTCTGAAAATGTATCTGTTAGATGTTGACGTATATAGTCAATGACATATACCTGATAGATATGGGAGCAATAAGGCAAATATTAATAGATACCATTTACATCTGTTACACAGTCAATATAAATATAAAAGAAAAAAATTTACAAAAAATTAAATGAATTATCATGCAGTTTTAAAAAATGTCTACTGTGCATTTAAATCATGTTAATATATATTATCACACGTTTGGCTGATCATCAAACATTAACACTCAGCCCAAAGAAAAGACTATAATGTTCATTTTATCAACACACATGTCGCGACCTGAAGTGTAAAATGTTCGCATAAAATGATGTGTCATATCCTTAAATTCTAACCAACAACAGGCTTACTTACTTATGATTATCGTGACTCTTAACAATTGCGTCACTATTTGATTATTTACTAAATCTATGAATTTCTTACCATTAATAAATACACTTTGGTTACATGGGGTTGAGTTACCCTCTTGCGGCTCTTACACTGACCTCTGTGGCTCAGTGAGTTAGATGCTTGGTCGATAACCTAAAGGTCCAGGGTTCAATATCGGCAATAAGTCCTTTTGGACTTTCAGCCCGGATTCACTTTTGTCAGTGATGCAGGCGAGGCGGACAGACAAGGAAAAGGCGTCTAGTCGTTCGGATGGGACAAGGAACCGGCGACACGTATGCTACAGGCATATTAAAGAGTTCTTGACAGTTGTAAATCGAAATGAGAGTAGTCTTATGCCGATGTCCCTCATCTCACCCTGCATGACATTGTCCGTCTTTATTAGCCTTATTTGGTAAAGAAGAGTAGGACGTAAAACTCTATTCATTTAATTTCTTCCTCATGCTGCATTGTGCGTGCTATATATATTTAATATTTTATAACAGGTTAAACGTGATATCGCATTAAGTTGTCAGATTTCAGATTGTATTAAACCTATTAACTCTTACCAATTTAAATCAAAATCTGTCGATGTCGAATCGCATAAAATAATCAAAGGCAGTGGTTGTTGGGAAGGGTATTTCGCATCGTAGTAGACTAAATTATCACAGGTAGCATCCTTAGAACTTCTGAGTTCAGGACAGGCTTTCTATCGAATGTCTGAGCGAAAACCAGAAAAAAGCGACGTAGGCACTTTTTGGATAAGAAAGGCATTTTTATTTGTATCATAACTGGAAGCGGTAAATCACTTTCTTATGAATCCGCCCCGGTTGTTAGGCCAGAACCAGTTTGTGTGCTCGTAAAAACTGACACGGTCAGCCATTTTTTTCATAATACCTTGACCTTGGAGACTCCATTATCCAAAAATACAACTGTAACTAAAGATCTTACGTCTGTTCAATCAATCATTTTCCCGCAATACTTTGTTAAAATGAATCTAATTTGTAGAAGAGTAAACTCTTGACCAATAAAAATTAATGAATTTGATGAACTGCGAGCGTGTTTGAACCCCTCATAAAGAAGAACACCCGTCTCAGGTAGCTGCCATCTTTCCAAATCATTTGATTACAGACAGATCAGATGACTTGAAGCTGATTTCTGGCTGGTTAGAACTTGGCTCCATTTGGAAACATGTATCCGAATAATAGCATTTTAATTTTTTAGCAACAAGCTGACACAAATGTGTACACCAGTGTACACAGAACTTCACGAAAATATAAACCTGCATTTATTAGACTAGTGCGCATGGCTGTACATAAAACTGTTTTATTAAATATTTCTGATATTTGGTCAACATTTACTGTGCACGGATTAGTTATAATTATGCAAGTGACAATACATAATACTATTACTTTATTTAAAATAATTTGAATTTGCTCGAAATTTATTGTGCACGATGTCGGTTGTAGAAAGTACGGACGCTGGTGGTAAAACCTACAAATACCTTGAACATAATGGTTTTAATTTCGTTAATTTGAATGTTGAAAGTGTAAAGAATTTTGCGAACTTCAAACTGAGGGAAAGCGATACATTGATTTGTGCCTATACTAAATCTGGTAAGGACTTTTTATTTTATGTTAATCGATAAAAGTATTACTGCACAATTCCCGGTCCTGAACAGATCCGAGCTCAGCTCTGTGAGCACACCAGTCAATACTACAAAATAATTATGTCTTGCGTTTGAGTCGATTAAGGGATAACATCATCAGGAGTACCAAGTGTTATCAAGTATATTGTTAGTAATGTTGGCTCTGATCGTGATCTGTCTTCAAATTTTGCATATCCATGTACACATGGTTGTTTGATTTCAGGAACGCATTGGGTGTGGGAAATATGTCGAATGTTACTGGCTGGAACAACTGATTTGAAAATCATTGACAAGGAGAGTCAGATGATAGAGCTATCAAATCATAAAGATATAGAGAAAGAACCATCTCCAAGACTCATAAATACTCATGTTAGATACGATCTACTGCCCAATGATTTCTGGAAGTTTAAAAATAAGATTATATATATAAGACGAAATCCAAAAGATCTTGCAGTATCGTTTTACAACATGGCTATAAAACTTAAGAATGCGTATTGTTATGACGGCGAGTGGGGGGATTATCTAAATTTATTTTTAGATGGTAAAGGTACGTTAAATTATAGTTAAATTCAATTCAATATTCTCTATATTATCTTTTCTTCAACTGATGAAGTTTTTGCATTATAGGTTTTTTTTCTTAATGCCACCCAATATCAAAATAGTACATGATTGTGTCATCAAAATACAACCTATGTCATAAAATGATGATCGCAATATTGACATGAGATAAAACTTATATCAACATTGCGATCATCATATATACAATATGCATCATTAAACAATTATCATTAATGTTGCTTCACAGATATATCAAAATGAAGAAAATTTATACATCATTATATTATTTGACTACATTAAATTTGTCTCGTGATATCAACAACTGAAGTCAGACAGCAAGTTTCTCTTATATATTAAAATTCAAGAAACTTACGTCATCCAAAGCCATCATCAATCATATATACCATATATCATTAAACTAATATTATCAATATTTTTGTCAAAAATATACCAAATGCCATAAACTAAGTCAAACAACAAATATCAAGAAACTGTTATACATTTGATATTAGCCTAATCAATTAGTTGTATGTTAACTTTACTTTTAGTTGATAATGGTTCGTGGTTTGAGTATGTTCTACAGTGGGAGAGAGTAATAGAGAATTCAACAGATGTCAAAATTCTAGATGTTACATTTGAAGATTTAAAAGAGGTAACTGTTAAATGAAGACAAAAATAACTTTCTGATACCACTGTCGCGTCAGTTGTATTGCATAAAATAATAGTATAACATGACATAAAAATAAAAAATCATGAAAAACAATAGAATATTATTATCTTATTCATTTCTGTGTATCAACACGATTGAATTAGCAGTATTTTTGTAAATGAGACAATGTAAATTGCATTGTTTAGTTAGGGTTGAATAGTTCTTTTTTTTCTTTTGTAGAATCCTTTGCCAGAAATTCATCGACTTTGTGAGTTTTTTGATATATCGCTGAATGATGAATTTATCAGAGAAGTAAAAGACCATTGTGAATTTAAAAAGTTGAAAGAACGAAAGGGGCATTTTTTAACTACATCTGATGGACAGTCGTGTCTATATCGAAACGGTGGGATATACTCCTTTACCTTTTTTTTGTTCACGTCTTAAATTTGAGAATGGTCATAATATAATTTTCAAGTAGGTTCAGGTCGACGTGCGTTTTAATTCCTTGGGTACTTTATTGCATATAATTGAAATATTTTTTGATACCAATCATGATTACTGATCAGCTTACTGTAGCATGGATGATTTGATATTTCAAATATTTTGACAGCTTAAATATTTACAAAAGCTTAAATCTCACGAGTTCATTTTTAATATTAAAGGTATCGTGGTAATAATACTCCATTCAGTGATTGAATGTTAAATATATCATAGTAGTTTGAATAATGAAGTATTCATTATGGTAGTATAGTCATATTTCAAAGTAGTCTTGAAATATAGTGGGGATATACTAGTTTGATATTTCTCTACTATCGCTTTAAAATTTTATCTCAAGTTTTATATTTCTTGTCTGCTTTTATATTTTATATGTATTGTTAATAATTCCTGATATCTTTTATATTCTAATTAAGATTAATTATTTCGCAATTAAATCAATTCAAACTGAGAAAAATAGAGTATATCTGTTCTGAACATAGATCTTTAAACGGTCAGGAATAAAAAAATAAAATCTACCATGAAAGTCTATTGCATAATGCCGACAGAATTTATTTGGAAGCTTTCAAAAATTCTTTTTGCAATATGCTAGAAATAGTCGCACAAAAAAACGAAGATGAAAAAGCCGCCATATTGAAATGTCAAACTTCTGTAAAATTCAAAATGGGGCCTCAGGGGAGTCGATTGCGCAGTCATATTTGGGAGCCGATTTTTTCATTTTGATTTTGATTTTCTTTTATTTCCATTTTAATTTTTTTTATAAATGGTCAAAACTTTAAAGGCCCATATTTCGTGACCTTGACCTTTGGAGACCTAGTGACCTGAACACGATTTATTGCCCTTGATGATATCTATCCAATGTTATATTTACTTGTTTTGTCTGGTGATTACTTCCGGTTTTATAGTCGATTGTAATTTGAGACATCTATCTTTAAACAGCTCTGTCACGTGAACTAATTTTTAAATAACAAAAATTCGTATTGAACCACATATTTCCACCAAAAATGCGCTTTTGATATCTTAAAATTTTGTATTTTCTTCTATAGTAACTGTGCGTAATTTTTCTTTAAATCTCAATGCTCCGATTTGATTAATTTTGATTTCTATAGACTGTAATATCTGATTGTAATATATATTGACCTTTGGTGACCTTGTGGCCTGCAAGATAGTGATAGCTCTCGATAAGATCTATCCATGGATATATTATCTTTTGTACGATGTATACTTTCCGTTTTATCGCCATATGAAAATTGTGAATTTCATCGTTAAAAGCTGTTTGTTTGGGCGATCTACATGACACGAGTTTCAGAGAACCGATTATGCTTTGAGCGTAAACGACTCATACTCTGTAAAATAACATAACCGTTCTACTTATACATCGTTAAACAGTTTTAAAGCGTACATCAAAACTGATACGCACTGCGTCAGAACCTCGAGAAGCCTGGGGATCTAGTTTTTTTTTTTATCAATCATCTACACATGTATTAAATTTTCAGATGTTGTATTATAGCTTTAGTATTTTATATCTATTATTGACTAATATATTTTTTTCAGGTAAGGTAGGAGATTGGAAAAATTGGTTTACAGTGGCACAGAATGAACTTTTTGATAGCATATACCAGAAGAGAATGACAGGATCCAAACTGAAGTTCAGATATGAATAGAAGAAGTCATTTATTGCCACAACAATATACAAAACATTAAGATATTTAGTCATTGAAATATTGATCCAACATGTCATTGAAATATTGATAAAACGTGTCATTGAAATATAAGTAAGATAGTCATTGAAATATTGAGAAAACGTGTCATTGAAATATTGATAAAACATGTCATTGAAATTTTGATAAATGGTGATGTGGTAATATGTTCATGGTTATATTTATACGATAATAAGTCATTGAAATATTGATAAAACATGTCATTGAAATTCTGATTAAACATGTCATTGAAATATTGATAAATGGAAATGGTAATATGGTAATATGTTCATGGTAATATTACTAAGATAATAAGTCATTGAAATATTGATAAACATGTCATTGAAAAATATTAAGTAAGATAGTCAATTGGCCATATTATGAATAGCATAGAAAATGAAATGTTTAGACTATGCAAAAGTACCATTTTCTACAAAAAGTTACTAAGATAACATAGAAATATATACTTTTTTATCGATTTCACGGGTTCTTATGCAAAGGTATATTTTTTTTCTTTTGGGGAACGTCTGTATAGCAAAAACGGTTTCCAACGAATATCTTTAAAACAAATTAATATACAAAACAAATTTGTTGCTAATCTGGCAGTGACCTATAAAATGCACAAAAATTTGTTCTGGCCGATTTATCACGGGTTCTATTTTAGCTATGTACCGGATTGCAATTGAAAAAAAACCTACAGATTATTTACCATGTATGAAGTCCAAGAAAGAAAATCCAAATCCGGAATGATGCACAAACTGTTATGTAAGAATGATAATAATGTAATAAATTCGCCATATTATATTATCCGATTTGTATTAAATATCTATACATATGCTAATATTATATGAAAAACATCTATATTTAGCTTTATAGCCCCCTGAAAATTTCACAACTTGGACAGCAAAGGGACATTATTAGAACGTACTCACTCTTGTCTCTATTTTATGTAACAAAGATTGCTATAAAAATTCAAATGTTTGCTTTTAATCTCATAAAATTAGTTCTTGAATCTATTCCATTATGAATTTCGTGCTGGTTAGAGCTTAGGCTAGCACATTAAATGCCAACATTAACACTTAAACAAAAGGGCCTTAAAGATATGAGGCGAAATGTATCCATCTACTCTTAGTGCTGTTCGCAGCTCTATTTTTTACTGAGTTTGAATTGTCAGCCCTTTGGTTAGTGAGGTTTAGTGAAACACATTGAATTAAAATAAGACTACCCGCATCCACACTGAGGGAAAAATAAATCTGCGTTTATATGACCGGTG
Organism: Nipponacmea schrenckii; assembly: GCA_030562195.1. Classification (NCBI taxonomy): domain Eukaryota; kingdom Metazoa; phylum Mollusca; class Gastropoda; family Lottiidae; genus Nipponacmea; species Nipponacmea schrenckii. The sequence goes on from CM060201.1 coordinate 9,654,439, forward strand.
AGTTACGGATTAGTCATCATGCAAGTGATAATATATGATGCTCTAAGTTATTCTATGAAAATGATTTGACATTCGGTCAAAATTTTTTGTGAAAGATGTCGGTTGTAGAAATTAAGGAAGCTGGTGGTAAAACCTACAAATACATGTATCTTGATTTTGTCATTTTTGGAATGTTAATTGGAATGTTGAAATTTAAAAGAATCCTGCGAGCTTCAAACTGAGGGAAAGCGATACATTGTTTTATGCCGATAGTAAATCTGGTAAGGACTTTTAATTTTATGTAAATCAATAAAAACATTACATTTTGGTCCTGTACAAAGTTGAGTTCGGATAGTTGAAGCATGGCAGTCGATTGATGGATAACATGCTTTACTCATCTGGAAGTATCAAACAATATTTATTTTAATGTTCAGATGGCGAATGTCTTTACATAATTAATATTAATGTACACATTACATTTGAGGATTTAAAGAGGTAACTGTTTAAATGAGGACCAAAACTTTCTATTCTGGTACTATTGACACAAACAAAGAATAGTTCCATTAGGCACTCCAGGGAAAAACCCCACTCTCCCCTCTCCCAAGAAGATGTCAAGATGAAGATTTGACATTGCGTAAAACAGTTATTGATTCCCCACTGCTCGCATGCTGCTATTCTTTAGAAAAAACATCGATATACGCTAATGGTAAATGATGTATAAACAACGATATTTCTTTTTATGTGCTATCTTTCAATAACACGGTGGGGATATTTGTAATGGATACAAAAAAGGTCAAACGTGATATCGCAATGGTCCGATTTTATCTGAGATAATGTACTAATGTTATCTGAAAAAGTGGACCTCTGAAGTTTATGTATATTATGGGTACATAGAACTGTTACTTGTTTAATGAAAATAATTGGCATTTAAACCAAATTTATTGTGTATAATGTCGGAGGTAGAAGTTATAGACGCTGGTAGTAAAAGCTCTCAGTACATTGAACATAATGGTTTTAAATTTGTTAATAGGAATGCTGAGAGCGTTAGGAATTTTACAAGCTTTAAACTAAGGGAAAGCGATACATTGATTTGTACCTATTGTAAGTCTGGTAAGGACGTAACTTTGATAATTCTATTTGAAATTCTGCGAAATCACAAGTGTTGTCAGGTGTTTATATTAACAAATTAGAACAAGTAGAAACAAACGACTATCTAAATATGAATGAATTTGTGTATGGGTTACTTGTGGTAAAAGATGGTATTGATGTCACTGTTGTTGGTTTAATTACCGACCAGAAATTCGGTACTTTCAGTATTATTGCTTCTAATGGTAATGGGTCCTACCTATATATTTATGCTCGGCTTAATTCGATTTCAGGAACTCATTGGGTGTGGGAAATATGTCGAATGTTACTGGCTGGAACAACTGATTTGAAAATCATTGAAAAAGATAGTCAGATGATGGAGGTGGCAAATCATAAAGATATAGAGAGAGAACCATCTCCAAGAATCCTAAATACTCATGTTAGATACGATCTACTGCCCAATGATTTCTGGAAGTTTAAAAATAAGATTATATATATAAGACGAAATCCAAAAGATGTTGCAGTATCGTTCTACAACCATCTCAGAAAATTGGCAGTGTTTAAATATGACGGGGAGTGGAAGGATTTCTTTGAGCTATTTATTGATGGTGAAGGTGAGTTAAATTTTTGTTATTTGCACATCTTCAGTTAATCTACTATGATATTAACAATTGTAAGTTGTAATATATTTTTCAAAATATTATTCATTGCTATCTTGTGTCATCTGTGCAGATATAATCAAAATTATTTTGGATTTCGGCCTTTGTTAAACGGTGTAGACAGTTGTAATTAGTTTCTATTATTATGAAACGTTAACTTTTATTCCAAGTGCTTAATGGTTCGTGGTTTGAGTATGTTCTACAGTGGGAGAGAGTAATAGAGAATTCAACCGATGTCAAAATTCTAGATGTTACATTTGAGGATTTAAAACAGGTAACTGTAACTGTAATTCGATTAAGGTATACTTGATATCATTCTGCCAGTTCGGTGTCCTCCCATTAGTTAGACGTACCAATAGTTAGACAACATCATTGTACGGCTGCGAAACAACTAAAGAAAAGCAACCAGTTCTACCTCCGATGCCTGCGCAACACAGGCAGTTCAAACGTAGATGTCAATATTTGGGGTTAAAGCTCTCGAGGCTGTTAAACGACACTCAACTTCTTTAAGTGGTCTTCTTCTCTAAATTGGCCTGTGGTTCAAGAAATTATCTGACGCAACTCAAACCATAAAATGACTTCCAAAACCAGCAGAATAGTCCTACTGGATGGGAAATCCTCGCCACAAATATTATTGAATGGAGACGTGGTGTTCACAGGGGCTTGTAGGGCCACAAGTTCCCGTAGAGCAAAGAAACTTCAAACCCTACTACTACAAATTATGAATATCCGAAGTGATGCAGCAATTGAGTTTTTAAAGTAAACATAAAATTCAAGCTCTCAAGAATGGTCAACATGAGTTTATATATTCATCAGTGAACTTACCATGTATCATAAAGTAACGGATTTTCCAGTAAGTTAAAAAATAATTAATTGATAAAGCGTTTTTTGATAATAAATTGCATTTTAAAACGATTCTGTTATGTTATTTATGGCAGCAGGTATCTACTGTTGAATATATATTCATTCAAAATTTTATATTCATTCTAAGACGCAGTATTTCTTGAAGGAGCCATATCGATAGCGACGGAGTAAATCCTGAAACAAAAGGACATATTGCAGATAGTGACAAAAAAGCTAAAAAAAAGCTAAAAATAAGAAACAATGGTCGTATTTCAGTTATCTTTGAATAATACAATTGATATATCGGTTTAGTATAAGTCCATTTCTCTAACAAGAATTACTGAACATTACAAGTTCAATGCGGAAGTGAAACTTATGAGTTTTATATATGCCCTATGAAATGGGGGATAAATTGTCTTACCATTGTTCTTGAGTGGCTCGTAAACACTCTACAATGTGCAATTCTTGACTGATTTTGATGAAACTTGGAGTGAGAGTATGTTATAAATCAAGGATAAACCCTATTGAAAATCTGCGATATCGAAAAAAATTTAGTTCGAATTATTGCCCTTGTTCTTGAACACGCGTTCAATTTTAGCTTGTAAACATTCTTGAATGAACAATTCTTAATGGATTTTGATGAAACTTGGCTTGAGTATTTGTTATCTCCCAAGGATGAAGGCTATCGAAAACCAGGAAAATCGAGTTATTGCCCTTATTCTTGAAAACGCGTTCAATTTTTGACTTGTAAACACTCTACAAAGCACAGTTATTGACCGATTTTGAGAAAACTTGCTGAAATTGTTTAATATCACCCTATAATGAACCCTTTTGAAAATAGAAAATATCGAAATATATTTAATATACGAATTATTGCCCTTGTTCTATAAAATGTGTTGGACTTTTGCCTTGTAAACACTCTACAAGTCACAATTCTTGAGCTATTTTGACGTAACTTGGCATGAGTATTTGTAATAACCTAAGGATGAACCCCATTGAAATTAAATTAAATCGAAAAATATTAAGTATCAGTTATTGCCCTTGTTTTTGAAATTACGTAAAGTATTTGGCTGGTAAACACTCTACAAGGCACAATTCTTTACCGATTTTGACAAAACTTGCTCAAATAGTTGAATATCACCAAAGGATGAACCCTGTTGAAAATAAAAAATATCAAAATATATTTCATATAAATTTATTGCCCGTGTTCTTTAAAATGCGTTCGATTTTTGCCCTGTAAACACTCTAAAAGTCACAATTCTTGACCGATTTTGAAAAAAACTAGACATAAGTATTTTTTATCACCTGAGGATGAACCCTTTGAAAATCAAATAAATCGTAATATATTTAGTTATTGCCCTCGTTTTTGAAAACGTGTTCAATTTTTGCATGTAAACACTATAGAAAGAATAATATTTAATGGATTTTGACTAAACTTGCTAAAATTGTTAATTATCACCCAAGGATGAACCCTGTTGAAAATAAGAAATATCACAAAATATTTAATATGAATTATTGCACGCATCTTTGTAGTATTTATAAGTGTGGGGATATATTTTTTATGTTATATTTCTTTTGTAGAATCCCTTGCAAGAAATCCATCGACTCTGTAAGTTTTTAGATATATCGTTAAATGATGAATTTATTAGAGAAGTTATTGAACATTGTGAATTTAAAAAGTTGAAAGAGCGAAAGGGGCATTTTAAAACAACACCTGATGGAGAATCGTTTATATATCGAAAGGGTAGGACATAATTCTTTATATTTTTTGTCTTGTTTCTTGGCATCGATTTTAAACGATGTCAAGCTTTGTTTTTATCAGAATTATTTTTTTTTTTTTTTGCATCGTTTTCGAAATGACGTTTTTTTTCTCCTTCTGATCACGCTCCACAAGCCCTACTCTGACGTGATATTCTAACGTAACCTAGTGCTAGTTGTTGTTTAAATGTAAAATTTCACATTTTTCTCTATCCAAAAATGACGCAGATGTTTTTTTTTTTTTGTATTGTTTTCTTAAATTACAGCTCTATTTCAAGTCCATGTTGCTCTGACTTTTCTTATTTACCACATTTAACTTAGTATTACAGGATAACAATTGAAAATTGAAATTTTGACTTTTGTCGCTGACTTTTGGATTTTTATACATAAAACTTTCATTGCCCCTGACAATATCGATCCAAACATTTATTCATTTTTACCAAGCGATGTTTACTTCCAGTTCTAGAACTGTTAAAAAATAGCAATTTGTATCTTTGAAGAACACTTTTAGTGATATATCACACATTTTGATTAAAATTGCGCTTTTGATAAATGATAAAAAAACATTGTTTTAAAAATATACCATTATACAAAATAAAGCTAGATATTGCCCGTATGCAACAAAAAAGACTGAAGGGGCAGTATGCAACGTTTTTAACACAATAGGTTGTAATTTATACTTATTTTTCTAAATATCACATTATAGCCTAAATATTTCGTGTAAGATTTAAAGGAAAAACTGCGTCTTAGAATTAACAAAAATTTGGCGAATAGGAGCATAATATACTGAGTACACATGAAAACTCACCACTTGAAAAAGTGAATATTTAAGTTCAAATGAACTCCAATATAATTTTTATACAACAACAACACTACAGTGAAGTCTCCCGACATTCCAGGTGCAAGAAATGCGAGAATTTCATGTTAACTGTAACGCTAGGCAATTTTTCGCAAAAACGCAACATTTTGCACGCACACCACGGGAAAAACGAATTTCACTCTTGATTGTGCACGCATTTCCTTTAAAAGCATGTGAATCCGAATAAAATTTCACTTCTTCACTGACACTTGTGAAACGCCGACACGATGCCACGACTTAAAGCCCCTGAACGGGAACGTGCCATTGGCATGCTTCAAAATGGCGCCAGCACCAGGGAAATTGCCAAACGACTGCACTGCGCACACACAACGATCGCAAGACTCCATCAAAGATTTCTGCAAACGGGGAGCACTCGGGACCGTCCTCGACCGGGTCAACAACGTGTGACAACGACACGTCAGGATCGTACTGGATCATGTCCGAGACTGAACACTACCAGCGACTAGAATGGCTGCTCAAGTCCAAGGACGACGTGGATTCATTCACCCCATTACCGTTAGGAACCGTCTGCGAGCTGCAGGCCTGCATGCACGACGTCCTTATTTCGGCCCCATATTGACGGATCGTCACCGAAACCGGCGTCTACAGTGGACAACGCTATGGCACACACTGCAAGGGTGTCCATGCAGTACCTTGCACAGTAGAACATACCAGTGCTTCAGTGTCACCCGACCTCTCCCCCATCGAGCACTTATGGGATGAAATTGGAGGACGTCTTTCATGTCGACGCCAGATGGACAACATCCGGGAACTTGAGGTTGCCCTTGTGTCAGTGCAAATGGCGGTCACATCCGTTATTGACTTTCCTGTTTGTCCCCTACACCAGTTAAGTCTCGTTAGCGCATTAACATTATCGTGAATAAAATTTAATGATGTTTACATGTTTTCTTAAATCATTCATTATCTCAAAAGCATCATAAGTATATACTTCACATATCAACCCGTGGGGTTATTCCAGATTTCGTGAGTGGTGCGTTTTCATATGGACTGAGTATACTTATCAGTTTATATACCTTCTGCCATAAATAGCATAACAGAATCGTTATATAATCCGATAAATAAAAAAACGAAAAAAAAAACAACTTGAAATTATCCGTAAAAATGCAAATGATTACTTCGTTTTGTAAGTTCTGCAGATTTTACAGAAATTTTGTTACTTTTATGACACCAGGTAAGTTGACTGATATTTTATTGTAGCTTAAATATTTCAGGATAGCTTTAATAATTTACAACAGTTTCATATCTATATATATTTATAATACAATTTCAGGTGAGGTGGGAGATTGGAAAAATTGGTTTACAGTGGCACAAAATGAACTTTTTGATAGTATATACCAGAAGAGAATGATAGGATCTAAACTAAAGTTCAGATACGAATAGAGGAAGTCATTTATTGCGACAACAATATACAAAACATAAAGATATTTAGTCATTGAAATATTGATCAAACATGTAAAATAATAAGTCAGAGAGGAAGTTTTAAAATAAATTTTATTGTAAAATATTTTCAAAAATGTAAAAAAGAATTGTGTCCATCATAGCTGTAAAACATTTTATAGGAATATTTGATTTCGAAAATGTACACTTGGCTTATTTCTGATTTTCTTTGCTAGGGTTCTTAGTTTTTGTCAAAATATTTTACAATTCCTTTACGTTATTTATTTTTAAATCGGTCAAAATTGAAAGTAAAATATATTAAATATTATCTTCACAACACCGAGATGCGTAGATTTTTGTAGTTTCCTTATACCAAGTTAAGGACGATTTGTCTCCCTTTGAATACTTAGACGAATATGGCCTTATCCGTCCGTGTGTTTGGGCAATTAAGGAATAGTTTCATGTATCGTGAAATCCGGAAATTTTAAGAAAGGAAAAGGACTGTATATTGCTCTACTTTGGAGTTTCAGCAACCAATAATTCGTAATTATTCTCAAAAATGGATTCTACATAATACACTTTAATTGATGAAAAAAATTACTTTCAGATTACATTTAAAAGAACTATATCAGAAAAGAAAGCAAAGAAATAGTAGCCTTATTTTAAAAAGATAGCATAAGAGTAGGAATTAAAAAGAATGATTTTAAATGGCCGCTTGACTGGAGATGACAAATTAAAGATGCTCTATTTCATATTGAATATTGAACGTGAAAGTCGACCTGAGCAGTAAAATTCCATCAAGTTGATCGTAGTTGTAAGCAATTACATTCCATGGAACTCTGCAAATTTTGTGTCCGTCACCAAATAATATAGAATAAATAAAAGGCAAGAAAAGGTACTATATCTGATACTGTAGATATTTATTAATATTTGCAATTACATTTCTAATAGAAAATGACAAATAATATCTAAATATATTATAATAAAGTAGAAAAATAACTTAATATCAACAGTAAACTCTATTCAGATTTCATTTTTAAAGATATAATACGTTATCTATTGAATATGTAACACTACTTTGCACATATAATAACATAACAAAAAAATATCCGCCCCCCTTTTAGTCCGTTTTTGTCAAAATGCGTTTGGAACAGGGTAAACTAAATCGTAAAGGGAATATGACTGTAATATTTAGACCTTTTTGTCATAAATCGTGCGTACAACGACTGACATTGGTTCTGTTTCTCGCAACTGACAGGACTTCTGGGAACAGAATGTTCGGAAAGAGGGAAATCGAGATATAAATACTTCAATATATAAATATAAGTAACAATAATTGCACGAGATTCAAAATATATATTAAATTGTATACATACTTTATGATTATATACATTTGTTTGCAAAAAAATTTATTATAGACATATATTTTGATTGTTTTACTCTTTTCATGCCGGATGAAAATTACACGTGTAGATATTTCATTTAGTTTATTTTCTGATGTTCTCTCTGGATCTAAGATAATTATTACACAGTAGCGTTCAACAATGTAGCCAATCAAATTTACTGGCGTCACCATCACTTTCTTCAAACATATCGTGGGTTTGTTTTGATATCACTATCCATATCACACGTAGAGCACAGTTTCATCAAATTTCAGTGCAGATATCACTTTTTTAAATTAGCAGATCAATGATCCAGACCTCGAATATTGAATAATCAGTCCCAGATCATTATGAAGATTAGTTAGTGTGATGGGGAATTGTAACTGGTCTGGTGACTCATCACTTCTAAACTGGCTTGATACTTAAGGTTTTCTAATGAGAAATAGGTTTGACAGGTTTTTATTCATCATTAATTGAGTAACTAACACAATGTTAACGAAATGTAATGTTGTATTTTAATCCAATTGCCTAAAGTAAGTGAAGTTCAGTAAACCTATACTATTGCTGTCTTGTCCATATATCATAAAAATAGCAATACTAGATAGTGCATTTTTATACGAAATTATCAGTCATAGGCCCTATTCTTTACATGAACAAAAAAGTCACATAACTAAAATGCAAAGAAACAAATAAGTGCAGCATGTAATGTTATCAATTGTAAAATAGCTGTTCCAGTGGCCTCCAGGGCATAAATTGAACACCTTCTTCACGGTTACCTCTTCTGCCTTGAAGAAATAAACAAATTATAGATTTAGCACATAAGTTCGAAATGTTCCATATCCACATATCAAATCAGTATTTTACCGATTAGCAATAACTATATTGCAACTTTTTTTTAATTTTCATATTTCCACATCCATAAATTACGTTCTATTCATAAACATTCACTTTTTCAAGATTGAAAATGCGAAAATAATATCATTAATGGACAATTAGTTCAAATTAAGTTCCTATTCGCGAATCAAGTAATTCTGATATCGAACTGATCAGTTCATAACATTCTGATTAAAAAAACGATAAAAGTAGAGTTGTAATAGATAACAATTTTGGACTTCCACAGCACTATTTGCTACAACACAAATGTTAATTTTCAGAGTTCCAAATAATTGAATTCAACGGACTCTTCATCTATCTGCACCACTGGAACTGTCGTCAATATCTCTTGGACTGAAAGCATAAAAAATGGAATGTTAACAAGAATACAGTAATTTAACATGAGGATGATATGAGATAAAAAAAATACTTGAAAACAATGGTCACATAACGGTATCTGGTGTATATATTCGTATTAACTACTAAATATACGTATATAGCAATTGGCCGAATGATGGGAATGTATAGCTGGCAAATCTATATCTATCTCATACAATTTTAGTTATGTCGAAGAAACGCATATAGAGTTGCATCATGTGTCACCATACCTTCCATTGTAGGCTACTGTTATTTTAATATCCCAATCAGTTTGAAATTATTGGCTTACTATGGGTACATCAATAATTTTGAATGAGGGCATAATTAAAGGATTTGACACTGGTCACAGAGTGGTACGTACAAAAGCAGTCATGAATTTCAATAAGGCCTACCATTCATTATATTAATATATGGGTCAACGAATTCAGACAAACTTGAAATTGATCGAGAGAAACCACGTGAAACATTATAATTGTTTAGTATAATATACTTTGAGGATGTTTAAATGCTAAAATTAAACTATGAATAGGGTACATTTTATTTTCTACCCACAGTAGTAATTCAAAACTGTTCCGTTAAGCCATTTTAAGTGTTTATATGTCATCGTTGACGAATCATTCAGATATTTAACCAGGTGGTTCAATACATTTTCAAGAGAACTACCCTTGTACGCTGACCCTAGTCATATTCTATTTGATTTGTGCAATTAAGCAATCGACAATGATGCTAAGCACTTGATTCTACAATACAAACACCGAAACATCTGAAGTACAACAATTGGATCAAATGCCTTACATGACCATTAATTGATAAATTTATTTCCATTTTTAGTAAAAGAGATAAAGGAAGTAGCATTGCTATATATCATATTATAATAACAATGATATAAATTTATGATTTTTATGACTTTAATGTGTATCTTAGAAGTAATTAATAACATATTAACAATTGACTTAACAATATGAACTCAACTTTAACCCTGTGCAAGTGCCTTCTGTTGAATAGTAACTTGTTACCTTTCAACCACCCTAATCTCTAAATCTCGAGAAACACGAATCGATGAAATGAAAACATGTTTTAAATGGATTAATGGATCGCATATTATCATATTTTAATATCAATCTCATTAATAGATATATTCAGACAACATCATTACTATTGGATTTCAGAGGACCAATTATTGTCCTCACTGAACAAGATCGACAAAGAATCTTTATACGAATTCATATTTTGTAGCGCTTTCATTCGCACCAATGCATGTATTTTCAGTTGGAAACTAAAAGGTGTTAAAGCAGGTTGCAAATATTAACGTAATTTGATAGGCTATGCTACATAATTAATTCCAAAAATACAGCTGACTTCTGACTCTTGATACTCTAAATAAATTGCTTAATGCTTATTAAAAACACACAGAATAGGCGAAAAGACCTGCACGTTATATGTTAAGTATTCCATTAGTTTAACTGAGCGAAATTTGAAGGGTATTCTACGTGAGTAATAAACGTGGACATGTCAGTCAATATTGATACTGGAGATGAAAGGAAATATGCCAACAGCTATCTTTAAATGGGGTCTCCTGCGTAAGAAACGTTTCTAAATCGGATAAAGGAGTATTTTAAACACATCAGTTCTAAAAATAGTGGGTACAAAGTCATTGTCTTTGTATTACTTATAAGAATGTTTGCGCAAAATAATAAGTACAAAATTAGATGAATATTGAAATTAAACTCCAAAGGTAAGAGTCGATTATTATGTTTACAGTTTTCAATTGTACCGGTCACAATACTAACAGATATAGAGGCAGCATGTTTAAGACTTGGATTTTTTGCGTAAATAGATCTTTATCAACATCGAAAACAGAATCATCCCGTGATTTTATATTCAACCACATATAAGTAGTCAATATGTCATGAAGTGGTCGGATTACAATATAAAACGACAATGTAAGATAATATATGGCCTATTGTTAGTCAAACTGGGTACTATGTCAATATTTATTAACCAATCTTTTACATCTGATCCAAATAGTCATTCAATAAATGCACCGCAGGCAATATTTATATATATTTATTGATTTGGGTACTGTTACATACAGGACAAGGCGTTAGTACAAAAAGAAAAAGATCTTTGTTAAAGGCTTATAAGTGACAATCTATTTGGAATCTGCAAACGCTTTTAACTTAAAGGGACGGTGTTAACGTATCAAAGAAACACTTTTCTAAAGTTACACAAAATGCTCATTTGTGCACATGCCAAGTTTAACTACGATATCGTACACAATTTTCTAATTTATTATGCTTTGAACGTAAGTAATGTTTTTGTTTTAAAAGAAAGATCGTTACTTGTTATCTGTTTTCTAAATATCCTTTGCATGTTTTGCTCAAAGAGATCATTCTTGCTTTGCAATACCAAGTTTACATATCAAAGTAGTCTCATTTAGAACGATTTATATTACGATATTTTTAAGGCTTTTTGGAAACCCGGGAAGCGTAATATAAATTCAGTCAAAGGACCAAATCTAAATATATACGTTACTTAAAAAAACCAGTTATAGGCCAATAAAAATATATAAAAAAATTCTATACACTAATTTGGCAGGTAGCCAATCCTTTTCAATACCAGCTTTCTCCCTCATTCATCTTTAAGCCTAAAGCAGGTTTTTATCTCGAGCTCTCGATATAGGTATTAAAAAGGTTTATAGTACGAGTCGATGGTATATGATACTATATATTTTGAATGAAGTGACCTAAATTCATAAATAAAATGAACAATCGAGCCATCTTTGGGATCTTTCATCGTACTTCCTTCTGTTTAACTTATTTAAAACTCGATCCCAATCCATAGCGGAAGGTAGCCTCCTTTTTACTTTTTAACGCAAATGTCTTATCTACGGCAAGGGCATTAACTCCATTAACTATTAACTTCGTAGAATATTCAAGTATTCCAAAACACATTTGCGCATCTCATTAGAAATGTAAAGCTTTGATTTACACATCTTATTGAACCTACGGAAGGACACGAGCGATAAAATACGCCAGCATCCTTTTCGATCCAGTTTAATAGAAATATTATAATATCAAATATACACACCCGAGGGCTATGTGACTAGTCTATACAATATAGAGTTTAGAATTGATAAAAATTGTTTTGTCCATGTTATGTTGAAGACATGAAACTATCAATGGTACATTTTGTATCTATTCACAACGAAATATGTACTTTTTTCGAGGAAGCAAATCTTATTCATTTACCATCAAAATTGGGAATACTATGTAGCTCTTTATTGAAATTATATACTCAGTTAGCTTTAAGGTAATTTTAGCACAAAGTTTATCATCCGGAAAATCATCTTTCGAGACGAACTAGATTATTGAAACACTTGCCCCATTTAGAACTTTAAAAGACAGTTATTTTATGTTAGTGTATTTTTATGAGATTAACTTTAACCGAATAGATGATTTTAAGATCAGGATGATCATGTTCAAGAAAACATTTTTTGGAACAAATGTGGGCTCAACGCTTAACGCAAGATAGAACCTACAGATGCTCCTGGCATGAGTCGCACTTTATTTCAGTTACAAATGAACGTTATTTCATAAAGAAATCAGATAAGTAAAAGTACTCAAAATACCAAATTCGTAACGGTCACCTGTGATCTTTAAGTATAATTTATTGGTCGGTTATTGAAGAAATCGATGGCGATGAAAGAACTATTAACTCGTATTGAGGTAAGGTTTAAATAACCCCACACAGTCTATTCAATATGATTTACCTACATAACAAGTGACACTTATACAACCATTGTATTGGTACTTTTAATACATTATTATTACTATCAATGACTGTTACTCGGGCTTGTGACCAACACCAACTACCTTTCTTGATTTTGAGTAGGTTTAGAAATTTAGAAGTAGGTTTTACCAGACTGTCTCAATCGCCAGTTGTTAACCAAACCTTTCTGATATATGAAGAATATCTAATTTTGCTAGATTTTATTTCAAAAGCTACATCAAATGAGTTCACGCCATACCTTCGGCACTTCATTGTGCTCACGACGGACAATGTCGTACTCTAAAGTATATGTCATAACAAAGTCAAAAAATTCGCATGTGAACAAACATTCAGGCTCTTGCGAATAGTATAAATATATAAGATATAGAACTCACCTTTGAAAAGGAGATCCAGGATTATAAATAACAGTTTTATATCCAACAGAATCATACACAATTTGACCAGTTGTCGGCACCAACATGGTAGAAATACTTCCTGTATTCTGACGTTGATCAAATGCAAAGCCCTTTTCTGTTTTAGCTGGGCTTAATTCTTCTTCATCGTCATTCTCTTCATCACTAGAGAAATACACTGGATTTGCTCTTTGTGTCGAATTTTCAGATTTTATTTCTTTCTTGGATTTATTAGTTAAAGTGCCATTATGGAAGTCGGTTAAAAGATTTCCTATAGAAACATTGTCTATTTCCTTGCTTGGAGTTTTATCATTTAACAAATCAATCATTTTACGTTTTTCTAGCGACATTTGTCCGCCCACGTCAGGATTGAGTTTTGTCTGTTGCCCTGTAGTCATAACGTGCATCATATTCTGCTTTTGGTTAATCTGAACATCACGCTTTGTAAAAATTCTGGATAAATCAGGACCTGAAGTTGGCAGATACATGCTTTGACTGTGTTGTAACGGACTAGTAGGCACAGAGGTAAAGTTCACAGAATTCAATAAATATGTCCACTGCTGCGGAGTGGAGGGAGGTGGCACTCCCATAAGTCTCATGTATTCACTTAGCTGATTCACATCATTTGAGGTAAAGTTTTGAGGCACATTGCTAACCAAACCATTGGTTGGGTTAAAATTCATTGTCATTAATTGCGGAGTTTGATTCATTCCTGAAGGTTGATTAAAATTATGAAGATGTGCTGGTGGTGTTATTGGACCTGAAATTCCATGCTGTTGAATTGAATTAAGTTGCTGTTGTATATGCTCAGTCTGTAGAAGCTGAAGTTTCTTTTGGCTGTCAAGATCACGAAGACGACGGTATTCCAACTCCATCTCCAATTGCTTCGTACGTTCTTTTTCTATCTCAAGCTCTTTTGCTTTTATTTGTTCAGCAAGTTGTTCCTCCATCTGATGTAGCTCCTGTTTACGAAGCGTTGATTCAAACGTCATCTTCTTTTTCTTCTTTTTGTAGATCTTTGGTGCTCTACCACCATCATCCTCCATTTGTGCTCTTGCTGCAGGAAAATCAGGTAGGAGTACAATTTGACCATTTCCACTGACATATGCGACACCTGCTCGTTTCATTTTGTTAACATCTGGATCTTTCTCAATTGGATCGTCTGGCAAATCGAATCGAACGTCCTCAACTCCCATACCCACCGTATCACAATTATCACTATCTGAATCCTCCACTCTGATTACAGGTTGGGTAACGTGGTTGAGGCTCCAATTTGAAGCGTTATCATAGATTTCTCCTTCCGAATTACGCGGTCGGCGTAATATTTTGCCAGATGCACGACTCAGGGATCCAAAGGCGTTTTTTACGCCCTTATGAACAGTCTTTTTCAGTTTGCGAATACTCCCATATTTATTTTTTTCGTCGGAAGTAGCGTCCGTCGGTTTATAAATGCGATTCTTTTTTCCGGACTTTGACTGATTTCCATTTTTCAAATCTTTCACAGAACCCGGGATGATTTGCGATTTGAATCCTTCGGAAGTAGCACGATGATGTGTTCGGAACACTTCTGCGTTCATTTCCTCATCAGAATCCAAGTCATGTTCAGGCGTCCATTCTTCAGAATAAGTGGAACTGATAGTATTTCTCTGAGATGAGTCATCTTCATCTTGCAAATGTTTCATTAGACCTATGTTCCCTGTACTCTTTGATCTCTGAACCATGACCGGAGATTTAACTTTTGACAACGTGGTCTTTTCAGACTCATCTTCATTAGCGGAGGACTTAATCACAACCCCATTTGTAGAAACTGGTCTGCGGTTAACAGAAAGCATTTCATCGATTGATTTAGATTTCTTCATTCTGTCTTCGCGATCACCTAATGCCTTTCCTAGCTGTTCTTTAAACACAGCATTTTGATCTTTTGGCCTTGGGGGGACGGGGGTAGTTTGTTTTTTAATTGTTGCACCTCTCGCTTGTGCGGCAGTTATTATGTCATGCTGAAGAAGACTGCTTAATCTCTTCTGTCCATCATCAGAATTTATTTTCTTCTCTGTATGTTTCTGTGATTCGTCTTTAACGGACTGAAGAGCAGACTGGTCTAATACATCACATGCGGTAAGTGGTGGTTTGGGCTTTGCTTCCTCAATTTGAACGCTACCTGTATCCGACTTGGATCTAGATTCAATGGAATACAGACTCAAGTTATCTGACATTGATGATACAGTATCAGTTGACATAGATGTGGTATCGTCCTTTTGATCCTGTTGAATTTTTTCCGATTCGTCAGTATCCTCAACATGATCACCTTTTAGAATTTTCTCTTCAACTGTGTTTCTGACTGATTGAAGTCGAATCTCCAACTCCGACAGTTGACGTTCTGGTTTGGGCAACACTGGAGGTGTTTTGAAAGAACTGGATCTTGACACTGAAGTCTTTGCTACAACATTTGAATCTGACATAACTATGCGCGGAGACATCCCGACAGCCATTGGGGCCGGTCCTTTCTTACGAGGGTTAACTGGAGGGGGTGGTGCCACGGGAATGGAGTTAACTGATGAAACATTGGAGCTTGATGAATCGACCGACAGTTGACGCTTTGTTCGTGGTGGTAAGGAATTCGTTGATAGATCAAGATGATAGTCTACGGGTGGTTCAATAACACCATTTTGATTTGGTGGTGGCGGGGCCCGCTTCTTCTTTCTTTTGCTGACACCAGTATCTGAACTGGAAGTGCTGATGCTATTGCTTCTGGTGACACTGATAGATGTAGTGTAATTGGATGATTTAGAAGAATAACGTTCAAACGGCGACGTCATAACCGTAGATTTGTCAGCTAATTCATCAGCGAGATCTTGAATTTTCTTACCAGTTCGTTTCTCGAGTTCTTCTAGTGTCTTTTTGCGTCTAGCTTCAGCTAGTTGAGCATACGTCAAATTAAAAGATTCGTCCATATCAAAATTACTTTTCACTGGAAGAGATGTACCACTAGGTAAGGAATTGGAGTAGGGGTCTTTACGCCATTCATTGTACAGATGTTCACGGGGATCTTCAGGAATGGTGCTCTGTTCATTTAATAAACTTGTACACATTGATTGCTGACGACGGTGACCTTTTATCCGTCCTTTGTAGTCAAAGCTATTATGACGTAAATGACTTAAGCCGTTTGATGGTCTTGAAGTGGGACTCTCAAAAATCTTGGGAGTGGTTTCAGAGTCGAA
The DNA here is from genome assembly GCA_030562195.1 of Nipponacmea schrenckii. Classification (NCBI taxonomy): domain Eukaryota; kingdom Metazoa; phylum Mollusca; class Gastropoda; family Lottiidae; genus Nipponacmea; species Nipponacmea schrenckii. The sequence goes on from CM060201.1 coordinate 9,671,056, forward strand.
GATACCAGAGTCATTGTTTGTAGTTCCACCATTCATCTTAAAAGAATCGTCGGGGGTCGATATTCCATTAGAGTAATTGGGAATTCGTATGTCCTCGCTCGGAGTCACAACGGGCCCTTCTAAATATTTTTTTGATGGTGTAGTTGGTATCTCGTTCCGATTCTCCTTGTCGGTTTCGTAGTCCATGGGCAAACCTTCGTCATTCTCAAGTTGATATATGTCTGCGATCTCTGGATTATATTTCACCAATTCTTGTGACACTGGTCTTAGATTCGAACGACCGTCTAGTGGGATGTTCCCTGGTAGTACTTTGTTTTGAGCCACTACATAGTTGGGTGTCTTAGGTCTTGGAGGACTTGTTGGGCGTTTTGGTGGAGATTTTTGTTTAGGTGATATTGTTGCACTTGACGGTAGGTGTTCGATGTTAGCGCTGGATCCTTGACCCATGTTGATTGATTCAGATCATTTGGTATCTGAAAAGATAAAAACAAGTGTTTGGATCATAATAAAGAAGATGGAAATGATCAAATATTATAAGATATTTACAATAGCTCGAAACAAAGTGACCTCCTATGCATGTTTGAGTTTCAGATATCCCGATTTTAAGCAACATTCTTTGCGTTGGTTATTTACAAAAGCGTCTTTAAGCGAGCACAAACTTCGATGTCCAAAAGAAATTCAGTTTACGCAATACAGTCTTTAAACCTACAGTACTAGTGCACACTCTATTTCAAGAATGTCCGTTTTAAAGACACAGATACATATTGACAAGTCAAATAATATTAAATATATGATAGAGGTATATCTAACCTATATCTTTACAGACGTAATATATATGATCCATGCTTAATAAAACAAGTATATCAATCACACTGAAAATCAATACAATACGAAAGACTAAGCCGTGGTGTTGATACAATGACAAGCTCTATATACCTATATTACACATTATCAAACCTATATGAATTTAACACTGATTTAAAGTCAATATCCATGTCACCTTGTTTATGATCTAATACTGTGATATCTTTTAAAATAACACCGAGTTGAACCTCCTCCCACTGGTTGGCAATATTAAAGGGAGTCAAAACATATTTTCTAGGTTTTATAATGCGATTCATAAGTAACCGTAGACATCAGAAGGATGTTAATATATAGTTATGTGTATGTACATGTATATGAATTTGAAGCATGAGGTTTAACCTGAATATTTTCAAAGTGTTTAGAGTAACAGTTTAAAAATGTTGGAAGACAAGGAGTGTGATATGTCTATTATATATAACATGAACTGATTGTATGTAATATTAATGTTTTACTTGCAGTATAGATTAGAATTTGCCAAAAGGCATAATAAATTTTAAAACTTTGTAAATTATTGATTATTAATATTTGAAGTTGGTCACAATGATTACATAACAGTGGATTTAAAAGATTGCAATGTCACGAGGTTTTCAGTATCATATTGTGTAAACGTATTTTCCAACACTGCACAATATTAGCATAACCCCTTGCGCCAAGGCAAAGATCGTAAATACCGACTTCGTAGAAAACGTAGCCTGGTAAACACTGCCAATTTCTATTTACTGTATTGACAAAGACGACTGTTCATTTCTACACCACCAAAACAATATTATAAATCAGAGCATGAACAGGGATTGAAGAGATAACTGCAGTAATGGACGAGACTGACCACCATCACACCTGTACTAATATTGAGACAAGAGTTTATTCATGTATTCAATACACATGCCAAACTCATTGTAGTGAAGAAAATACCCGTGTAATCCTAGCTTAAGTGGTCATTCATATATTCATGAATACAATGAAATTAAATGCCGTGACCATGACAAACAAAAGACCGGTCTAACTCGTAAAATTGTGTGATGGGTATAAAATGGCATTCCACTGCCCGATACTTCGATAACTTTGTCCATTCAGGGTCAAATGTGACCAAAGGTCAACTGTTTTTAGTGATTTAAATGCATATTTTTCACTGACAATGATGAAATGACTATAATAATTTCTTTGGGGCATAAAATGTCTATGAAAACCTGTAATTCAGATTAAAAATAATTTTGAATACTAAAATGAAATGCCTTTATCCGAATTCACCACATGTGAATTCACCTCGCAAAATTTTACTCTGCGTCTACTCCTGTGTTATGGAGTGAATTTAGAAATATCGAAGGAAACAAAAAGTATGTAATCAGAATCAGGCTGAAGAATTGGATGAGGATGTCCATTACATATTTCAATAAAACTATTTTGTAATGAGAGCAAAGATGATAGTATCTAAAATCATGTTCCTTCGAACACAGTTCCACTCTTAAAATGTATAGTGTATTTAATTGACATACCGAACAACAAGAGAACCTATTCAAATTTCACACTTGTTAAATAGAATAGCTAGCAAAAGTTACAGTGTGTTTTTCAAAAGTATGATTCAGCCTTGTAGCTGCAAAGGTTGAAAACAATAAATTTCCATTATCTTAATTCCACTGCATAAACCATAGAGGACGATTAGCACGTTAACCTCTCTCTCATTTCATTCTGTATAAGGTCAAATAATCAAGGGGACATCAGGAGCAAAAAGCCATCATGTCGACATCATGTTCTATGATTTAACAAACAGTGTTTGACATGACAGTTTGACATCCGAGAGATATGGGCTTTATAATTAATAGTATGATAATATCATATATCTATATAAATTAAAACATTATTTATATGCTAAGTAACAAATCTTATCATCCATAAAAAGATCAAAATAAAGTTTATTTGGATACAAAGTTCAGTTTTTTCTTGTCGATATAAATGTGTATTATATAAGCAAATTGGCCTTTGGCCGCACATTACTTTTGAAGGTGTATTTAGAACTGGAGAAATACTTTGACAAAAATATAATGTTTTATTCAGAACAAAGTTTGTATTCATTTTCAAATGACAATATCATTTAAAAGTTTTTTTTCATTCCCTAAAACCAATATAAAAGATCAATTTAACATGTGTCGACATACTCAAGATATTTAATACAGATTAGTGCATAGTTGCCTTAGGAATGTATTGTATCATGAGCGTTGTGTAATGGGCAGTTTTTATGTAAGTGTTCCGGGTATGAATTTATTGCTTAAGTTCCTTATCAGTATAAAAACCAACACTTAGCATAAGAATTGGGTCATTTATAATCAAAATCTCTTCGTACTGGACATCTGTGATGAATAACAACCGATTTAATTTGAGGTAGTCTGCATACTACATAAAGCAAATTTAAACTATTCATTTAAAATACGACGACACCAGAGTTTACGATTTATCCTCTGCCCCATCGCTGATTGTTATGTGATCATGGAAATAAATATATATTTAGAAACTGAGTAAGAACTTTTAAATTGCATAATATTTGCTTTGTTTAGTGTTCAATGACAATAATCCAAAAGGCCTAAGTAACTTCCTGCTTGTCATAATATCAATTTCACGATATCGAACATCTTGTGCAGATAAGATAAATACATAACTATTAACAGACCAATGTGAACTTATTTGCAAAAGAAACATTAGTGATTTATGACATTCACTTTGTATTTAATTTAATTAGTTTCCTTTTAATAATACATGTCAGTATTTCCAGTCTATAGTATATAATATTGCCCTTTACGCCCCGGAGCAAACTGAGCATAACTGACACACCTATGACTCTATATTCAACATATTTTGACTCATCAAAGCATTATTATTACCTTAAAAATATAAAGTTCAAACACTAAAAAACAATAAAACCCAGTGACATAGATCCTAACGTTATATACAACCAAAACACTTGAGATTGTGGCATTGTGTGACTGATATTCAAGACCCTTTTACACGATGACCGCGAAACTGATAATACTCAAAGTAAAACGCTATTTGCATTCAGATATAAGCTAAAATCGGTGAAACCAAACAATTTCAGTATTGAAGCCAAATCTCCCCCTTTCTTTCGTTGGTGGTCCATATCCTCTATTTCACTTTATGATATTATGCCGATTGTGTCGAGAACAAATTCCGAAACTTAAAATTAGGATTCGCTGTGTGAAGGTATCTCTATATTTATAAGCCATAGGTATATGATTGTTAAATAAACCCTTTCTTTGTTATTCCACGTCAATAAAAGTTGTTTAAATTCAAATCAAACAAGTTGATAATACATGTGTATCGGGTTTTTGTATAAATGAGAATTTATATCTTATATTCGTTATATAGCATTTGAATAGCAGTGAGACAAGTTTAATTAACTAATAAAACTTCATTTCCCGTTCTTTGACTTTGGTAATTTAGAGCTATCCATGCTAATAGCGAAATTATGAAAAAAAAATCACAAATAGTTGTTATAACCACTAAGCGCACATCTTAAACTGAATAGACAGTGCGCATGAGATTTAATAAAGAAAGGATCTTATTGTAAAAGAGATGACAAGAATATGATAATAAATAACGAGAGATTCAGGAAACTAGGTTATGCGCGACAACAAATTTATAAATCTGCATAATAATTATTATATATCAACACCAGCCCCCATTAACGGAATAGTCCTATATAAGGTCCATGATACCGGATATCCTATACAGTATACATATTGACCTAGGAACTGTATAAATTGAAAAATACGAAACAGATCGGGTAGTTCCATCTTGTTCAAGTCTCTGTTGAATGATTACACAAAAACATTTCATATCGTTCAAATTAAGTGTCATTTCTTGGCAGACGGACATTGACGAATGAAAGAAATAAGAAATTTTTCACTTCAAATTTTCTCAAACAATGATTTAATTCGTACGATATTTTATTATATATCAAACTTTTCTATATGTAAAAAATACACGACACTTCAAAGAATTGATGATTTACGTTTAAGGTGCTAATACCCAAATCTGACGCAGCGAATCTGGCCCTACCCGTTTCAAAATCATATTTTACATTTGGCAAAGTGGAAATTCCAATAAATAGCGATCCAAAAATAGAATTAAAAAGTAACATATCTGGACCTCAACGAGCCGAATGCTTATCCGTATTTAATATCCGAGGATTGGATAGAGCTTGATCTTTTAAACCGAATGAACCTGGCTAGTACTCACTTTCTCAGAATTATCAAATATAACAAAATCGCTTCATGCAACTGCCCAACGATATCATCTTCCTTGATAAATACAGGTTCACACGAAATTGACTACATCAAAGTATTTTTAACCATGATTCAGTTAAATTAAGTAATTCAAGAACACCACACTTTTCTCTTTTCCAGATCACTGACTTTCAAAAACATAATATCCAGTTTGTCGTTTGATGTGAGTCATCAAATACTACGAATTATCTTTGCTTAAAAATTAGGGTCTTATTATTCATACTATGCATACTAACTCTAAAAATACCATTGAAATCCTTAATATAACCACATTTAAAATCGGTTCAGTGGTTATAGTGTACTATATAACTTAAAACCTTTTAAAAAAAAATTCAATACATTTATATCATAAACCATTTTTGTTCATATAAGACAATCAATAACTGATTAATAAAATAGCTTGCCAGGTTTGGTAATATAAGCCCACTGGCAGCATTGAATTTTAATAATAATTTGGCAATAAATCAAAAAAGATTCATTGAAAAGTGTTGCCACTATCGAACTTGGCCGCCGTCTTATCAATTCAAATGCTCACATCAAGTTTCATTAAAATCCCTGGAAAATTGTAGCTTCTATTGTGTCTACAATCAATATAGAGGCAGGGGCAAATAAACCGTTCATCAAAATATTGTCAAAACCGAACTTGACCGCCGCCTTATTTCAATGCTCACACCAAGTTGAAAATTGCAGCTTCTGTTGTGTCTATAACAAATATTTAGAATACGATACAAATAGAATTGCTTGGCCAGAAACTATTCGAAACTATCATGTGAAAGACAAAATCATTCCGGAAGGTTTGAAAAGTAATCTTGTTTCGGGTAGTACACGTCTTTAGCTCTCTGTGTCATTGTAAATCTCTACAGAACACAATAGGATCAGTGCAAATGTAATCACCTTAGTGTAAATCGTATGTAAGCCTATCAGTATTGTAATGCTAAAACCGACTTTTATATTAGAGCCATGTGCTCACGTAATGAACGTCAGAATTCAACAATTTGAAGCGCCAGTTTAAAACTCAGATGCGTCTAACAGTTCAACATGGAACATTTGTCACGTATGTTACACAGTTGAAACAGTCCGTCATATTACTATAACCTTTAAATGTTACAATTTAATGACTTGTTACTACATAAATATTATGTTTTCTATTCGATCTAGCACCTTATTGTTAGATATTTCATAATTGTTTCGATATAGTTTTTCCTTTGCCGGGGATCCCCCACTGACAATGAATGGCCATCTGAAGGTTATGGAGATGAGATGAAGTATTGCCGAAAGGCAAGGTAGAAATGAAGCAGTGGACCTTGGGTATTCTTTCATGATAACTTTAATGTGGGCACGTATGCTAAAGAAACTGCTTGACTAAAATTCTAAGCATTTTTAGATGTTGATACCAACACGTCAATACTGTCGTGTAGATATACAACATTCTGTGACATTACCAGAGAAGTTTGGCTTTACAAAGCGTGGGCATAAAAAGAAAATTGGAAGCAGTATGGCACATTTTAGTCCCATCAATAAACAAATAAGCTCATTTATGGAGATAAAAAACAAAACAATTAGAATGTAGTTCTACGTCCAAATGTCGCATCAAGCTCAATATTACACATAGATGAAAACTAAATTCAAGCATGAACTCCATTTTAATAAAATAATTCATTTACTAGACACAATAGTGTTTAATTAACGAACCAAACACCAAGGGGTTAATGGAATGTTTAATTACATCTATAGGAAACATTGTTATAGTATAGACTGAACAGGGATTGGCAATTTATATGATAATATTGAATATGTAGTTAACTAGTATACCTAAAGATTAGGCTAGGTAGCGGGATATACCTATACTACCACTCAATATTACTTTATATGGACCGTTGTCTTGTTATGACACATTATTACATGGATATTTTAAAGTAAATTTGATTCCCTTAAAATAATAATAGAAAACAGTTATTTGTTCTGCAAACTTCAACCACTTAACCAATAAGACGTTAAAGCATACAGAATCCGAATATTGTTACAGTTTTCCACCTTTCTGATGCAATACATTTACACTTGTAAAGTGGCAGAGAGATATCTCGAAGGTCTGTCACTCTTGTTTTTAATAGTCTTTATAGAGAAAATGGGAACAAACACACAATATGTACTGTTGACCTATCTGTTACTTCGAACTGCCATTCGTTTTTTTTTATAATTTCGAGATAGGCATTGAATGCAAAGACCTTCACTGCTTCCAAAAGGAAAACGTCTGAAACCACTGCATAATTTGCATACAAGTCTCAAAGTAAAAAAGTAAAGCATTCTGTAAACCAAATCATTTCAAAATAGAATACTTATATTGCCTACTATTAACAACGGACCGTTTGTGTATACAACTATAGGTAGATTTATGCTAAGTACTGATCGGTTTATTAATGGTGTTCAATATCCTATTATAGATACTCAATATAGCATTAACTGTACTATCGCATTATATACATATTATTATTATACTTTAGAAATATACTTTATCTATATATTATCAAATAGCACATACCAGACGTTCATTGGAATTTCGAAAAATATTACACGTCTTAAAATGTCCGAAAAGATTTCATAACGTTTATTCCCATTAATGTTTAAGATCCCTCGACACTTCTTAAACTAAATCGAAAAAGAGTTTGTTTTGGTTTCGCGGCCTGCACAAAGTTGTCCGTGTCAACTCAAAGTTTAGTTACTAATACTTACAACAGGAAATCCGAAATAAGAACATTAGGATATATACAGATTATAATATATATGTAATATAGTTGGCCAAGTATTTGTCATAAAATTCGTATTTGCACGTTTTTGCAAAGCCATATCCTACCGAATATAACAATTGATAAATATAATTATAGAATGCGTTTTAGGTCGTTTTTATCTGTTTCTCTTTTCTCCATTGATGGCAAACATCAATGAAAAGTATCTCAGTTAAAAGAAAATAGAAAATTTGATCCGCAACTAAAGCGCCTACTGTGTTTTATATTATATGTAGCGATAATATTAAGATTGTAAATATATTCACGTATTATAAATACCAAATACGTATTTACTTTGTCAAGTTTTTGATTGTGCTATCAAGTCACTTCACTGACCCACTGACTACCGTCCTTTTAAATATCCCTTCCCTTAGCCAAATTTATGAACAACTGGGCCACACATGTGAATTTCTAAGGAGTGATTTAGAATGAGTAATGAAGGGAAGGGAAAATACCAGAAACTAATTCCCTAAATTGAAACTTCTAGTAGGGGTTAGCGTATTTTACAGTGTCAGGCTTTTACGACCATCGCTCAATAGCTTGATTGCAATAACCACCTTTCTTGTACCATGTTAAGTTTGTAAACGAAGCAATTTTGTTGGATTTGATCAGAAGTCAGTAAACAGAAAGCCATAATGCTTACAATTAAAGTTACATCATTCTATATGTTCGAAAATGTCCTTCAGAAGCTTTCTATTAACAACGATCTTTTAATTAATTGAATTGTAGAAGTATGGTCAACAATTACTTCAAAGAGAGAAAGTATACATTATTATGCTTTGAGGTACGCTAAGAATGTTGGAATTTTATTACAAAGACGGACAGGGAGATAACGTGTGAAGAATATTTAAGATATTAAGATGTAGAAACTAGTTTTAAGTATGAAATGATTGACATTATGTCTACAGTCTCCGATTAATCAGATATAGCTGTCATCATATCGTGATATATTCGTCTTCTATTTTTTAATACCCTGACAAAGTTATTATGGTGAACATCTGAAACGTATTTTGCGGATTTAAAGTCGTTTCAAACTATATGACGCATTTTTAACGACGCTATATTCAACAGAATCAGCAAACGATCGATATGAACCCAAAGCTTAGAGTTTAACTCAGCATGTCTGTCGATAGCATATTTGTCTACCATAGGCAAGGACATTGAAAGATGAAAAATCAGGTCACAAGGGATATCATCAGCAACAGCAGATGAAAGCGAAATATTATGCAGGTTACAAACAAAATCATCGACGACCGTCGAAAACCATTACATATTTACATTTCCTAAGACTATTGGCGTTGAAAATTCTAAAAGAGGGTTGTTGAAATTACAAATATTAAGACGAATAAAATCAAAACATGACGTGTACTTCTATGAATTCTATCAAGTTTGAAACGTGACCATGTTTCAGTTAATCATAATCTGTTAAAAAAAATAAAATAATGATGCAACTCACAAACGCCTTTCATTCAAGTAAGAAAACATCAACATATCTTTTGCAATAAACTTTAAAAATGACTAGAAGATCCACTATCACAACATCAAAAATAAAGTGCAACATGCTTGCAAAACCATCGCAAGGCCAATATTGTTCAGTTTCTCCTATTTCACTTCCTTTCATATTTGATTTGGGAGGCACGTCGATAACATAAGCTTCCTTTGAGAAAAACTTGACATAGAATTTGTGAAATTTATTGAGAGATTTCCTAAATGACAACACTGACAAAAGATTCACAATTCAAATCTCTTGGTAAATGTTTTTACCCAATTCGATCGTTATTTAAAAAGGTTACACCGACACGCTGTAATTTGAAGGTTATCGAAAGCTGTACATCTTTGTCCGACCTTAATTGGCCACTGATAGAGAAGCTACAATATGATGTTTTTATGAGTCTGCCTTTTATGGAAGCTAAGCTTACAGGGTTTATTCAGATGATCAAAACATTCCAGATTTTTGCCCACGAATTACTGGCAATGGTTTGTCTAATAATTACAGGTATCTTTAAGACATCAACATTTAATAAGTACTCATGTCATAAACAAGAATGAAAGCCATTTTAAATACTTACAATATATCCTAGTGATATTCTTCAAAAAAAAGTGTGAGAAAACATAAATATGTGTGTTAAAAAAGAAATATGTGAACAAAAAAAAACTAGAAAAAAAAGTGTAAAATACAGAAGAAAAAAGTGTGTGAAGACAAAGAATAAATGGGAAAAATCAATGAAATTGTATTTGTCAATCATTAAAAAAGTTGTTACAGGTAAATACAGTGAAGTGTTTAGTCAATATAGATTGAGCTGTTATCATCTAATACCTCTTACTAATTATTATCTAATAGATTTTATTGAATGTGAGGTATCTTTGAAAATATTGATAATAGTCTATGGATACTGTCTCTATTGCCTATCTAATAGGACTTCTCGAATCGTTTCCCCTTTGCACTTTCTATGTCTTTTACGTTGAGAGCCAAATAGTTCAATAAAACTAACTAACATTCTTTTTCCCCATTCTACAAAGGGAATGTTATAAGATACTATCTTGGCCTATGCTAGGTATGAACGCCGGTCGAGTAAGATTCTTCAATATCAAGGATTCAGTTAGTGGGCGGCTGTGGATAAGGACTTGATTGCTGGTTATTGGCATAGTTGAATGAAAGGTTAGAAACACCAGTCTACTAGAATACTAGTGAATGAAACAGGAATGCGGTATTTGCTGGTATCCGGAAGTTGATATCACTGGTACATAGGAACCCAATCGCTAACAGAGACAGAATTAATATCCAGTCAAATCTAGTCAGAATATTCCTTGACTTACGAAACCTAAGGCACCAACACATCAGCTAATAAACCAGTACATCATATATATTTTTTAAAAAGACACAATTGTGATGAACATAAGAACTCTAGACACAAGAGTACGTTTGTGAAATAAATGCGTACTAATGAGTGTTAAATTGACGTTAGATCTAATAATTGTCATCTGAATGTTTCAGGGAAGTCCTGGTAAAAAAAAGAATTACACAAAACACCGATTTAGTGACAATAACTGTAACACAGAATAGACCTACCGTGTGAAAGGTTGATATTAAATGAAAAATAAAAAGTTATTTTAGAAGAAAAAAATGCGTAACGACAGCAAAATGGAATTACAAAACCACATTTACTCTATGAATAAAAGCTTTTTTTGATAATGGAACATTTTCCTGATTAAGTTGCTATTCAAGCTCTCGCAAACTCACCATCCCCTTAACAGAAATTTCAATTAGATTTTCAGACACCAGCACTACACCAAGATTCATTTCAGATTCGTTTATAACACTCGTCCAAATCGGATATTAACGTTTGAAATAAGGAAAACAGTCTTTCTATAATTTCAAATGCTAGATGCTAATTCTCTATCCTATCTGCTTTCACTTAGAGCTTAGGTCACTGGAAAACGCCCTTTTTCTAGAAACAGCAGAACTTCAAGCCTGTGCTATTATATCTCACAATCTGATATTCATTGGCATGTTTCAATAGTCAAACAAGTGGGAAACTAAACACCACAAGTAAACATAATGAACCCAAACGAACCAATTGACAAGTTTTAGACAATGGTAATGATCTGAAATTCAACAATTTAACTAGGTATTGTCTTGTTTGTAAATAGTAATTCATGTTGTTTGTCAAATCAAGATTTTGTTGTCGAAGCACATTTAAAGACTGGGTAATTCTATCTGCAATATCGAATATTTTTCACCCATTAAGCTTGATTAATGTGATCGCAAAAGTGAAGGGAAGCTTATTATGGACAATTACTTCCTATATCCAACCATATATTTTTAACAAAATTATCAGAAAAGGGTTTAAAGATATGAAAAATAAATGAATGACATTGGTCCGATGAGGAAAAACCTTTTGTCAACTCAGTGGACTGAACAAAGTTTAGACCATCCATATCCTGAAGGCGTGTTAGAAGACCGTGTGTTAGACACAAAAAAAAGTGCGATGAAACATCCATTGTGCAGGACTAACATTCATGTTGACGACCACACATGATGATGAAGAGATAACAAAATAAAAGATAAGACACGGACTGCCTGGAATTGAAGGCAACATATGGTAGACTACATGAGAACTATATGCAATCATCGGACATCAATATACAACACTATTATTTAAACAACTTCTATTTGTATTGTACATGAATAGTGGTCAAAGGTGCACAATAATAGGTGACCGACAATAGAAATGGAGCAGAGGTCCAATAACTGTCTGTTCTTTATGAGCGTCGGTACAACAAGATTAATACACCAGGTAACCCTTTTCTGGTCTGATCACAGCATGTTACTTTTTCAAAACTTTGCATTAGAATGAGGGGTTTTTGTATTACGCAATGGGGATCAACTAACCACAAATTTATTTTATCTACGGATGAATATATATATAAGTGTATGAAACCTCTCGCACTGGTTTTTTTTTCATCGTATTCAACCTATGAATCAATTTTTATGAGACGCCCTCTATTTTGTTTACATGGGACAACTTTAAGATTAACACCCAACATACAGTGGTCAAGACATCAATGAACTTAATGGACGATGACTGGACATAAACCCCTATTTATGTACAACCCTTTCCAAACCTTCGGAGTCAATGGGTATCCGTGTATGTCAAAATGATAGGACACTGTTAAAGGGCATTTATAACTCCCGATTTCTATCTTAGAATAAGTATTAAGCTCTTTACACTGAACAATCCATCTTACAAAAGACCGAAAGAAGCGACTTGAACCTACAAGGTTTGTGAAATGAAGCACCTTGGGGGTTTAGGTATAATCACTTAACAATATCTATTATCATAAAGTCATAAACAGTCATAACTCTAGTCAACTGTGACAATATGGAGGTCGTGGTCGCCACTTTCAACCCAAATCTATCAAATTCATAATTAGTTTATGGTTGTAGACATTAGACAAAAAAGCGACGAAAATGTTTTCACAAATGCTTGCTGTTGAATTAGACATTAAGGATATTACACACACACAAAAACATTTGAATATATCCACCTCGCATCGGGAGATACATTGTTACCAAACTGGGAGCAATATTAACTTCTAAATCAAAGATGCATGTTTTCACCTCACTGTATGTGCACAGTTTCTTAAACGAAGCCAGAGGGGCGTATTATTGCATCTTTGCAAAACGACCAAAACGATAGGTTTAAATCATGAGCTCGGTCTTTCCCATAAATAAAATGTCGATTACGTCACTCAGAAATTCTGGAATGTGTTTACGTTATGACCAATATCCGGCAACTTAATCCAAATTAGAATCGGGACCATTAAATTTCACTTAACAATACATTAACATTATGAATAACCGGAAAGAAATACAAGATACGGATCAATTTTAAATATTGAAATTCCATTGGATAATAACTCCTCAAGGCGATAGACAATAACCAATAAAATCTTTATCTCCAGCTTTCTAATCGAACTCTTTAACGATTGAAAGCCAATAAAGGTTATCTGTTGATCAGCTGAATGGAAATTGTGGTAGCAAAGTTTCGCAGACGAAATAATATTGAACATAAGACAAGTTTACTTCAGATACGTTTATTTAGACATAATTTAAAAACCCTATTAAACATATGAAGTCTAGTATCGATTTATTTTTGGAATATTTAGATGCACTGTTCCAAACAACTCTTTTTAAAAAATACATATTTTAAACTTTAACACACAGTCATAATACAATAATCAAGTTTCGAAGCAAATTTATTCATTGAATGAGAACGATAAAGAAAAGTCACATCTTAAACTTATTAATGAAGCAAATTTCATACAACAATGGCAGTTATAAATATAACCACTTGAGGGCTGAACACTAGTTGAACAGACGATAAACAACCTTATCTCAACCTAAATCACAATAGTCCCCTAGGGTTCAATCTGCTCAGTGGTAATTACAGTCATCCACAACCAGCAGTTATAGGCTTATACCGTTATCCAAAAAATTGGAAAAACTGCTATCGTCTGCTGCATTATATTTAATATTTGGACCTTGTGAAATCACTATGCACCACCCCACTTTGTGTTCGAAGTTCGAATTTGGTAACAATGGTAATAAATGAATGGTTTCGGTTGTTTTACCTTGATCTGGTTATAACTGGTCAAACTTTGAGCTCGATGGAAGGAAATTGGTCTTGATAGAACTCAGTTTTTAGCTCTTGTTCGAATTTGGAAACAGATCTAATTAACACTTGTGTAGCAATTGCTCTTGACTTAGTCAGAAAAATCTCAAAATCGGCTTGTAGGCACGAGTTTTTATCCGAACTTGTATATAGATGTAATAATTAGTAGATATTGGCCAAGTTTGAATATTGGTTCAATGGGACTAAGGTTTTCAATTGGATTGTCCATGACTTAATAAAAACAAGTCCAATTGGCTTAAGACACAATAGAAGTTCCAATTTGATGAAAATTGGTTTGCATGTATATTTTGGTAAAATTTCAAATTTAGTAATTATCCATCACTTCAACATGGGCTTATGGACACAATCAATGGTTTATACCTGGAACTTAGTACATGTACTAGTAAATTATACTATATTATTTACTGGACAATAACTTTCGAAATGTTTGCCAAATATATTCAAGATTGTGAATTCTACTTTTTAAATGTAAAAGTCAGAAATGTGAATTTATGTCCTTTAAATTCATGACCTTATTCCTCATCTTAATAAAAATGTTTATGTAGAGCAGTACTATGGTGAAAGATACTTTCTAGATAGAAGCACATTATATACCTTTAAGAACATCATAAGGATAGCCTTAAATGGATCAATAAGTATATTACCCATCTTCAAGCGTATTTTAGTAATTTAAACCATCGCTCAATGAGATATTATTAGATTTAAAATGAAATCAAACGGTGAATAAGCTTCACTTTAATGATAACATTTCATCACAACATATTTCAGGTAGTGAAAGTGTTCAGTTTGTCATGTGAGCACCATTTATGTAGAATGTATTCTTTGCTGATCTTCTTCAAAGTAATTGACGCTAATGAGCAGGCGCAAATACCCTCACTCTCACTATTTACTGCTTGGGGTGGTCTCGTGTAAAACAATACATCTGTTTGTATGATCCGAACGAAAAAAATTGGTACAAGAAAATACCAAGCAAAAATCTTAGAAGCTATCGTCCAAATGGGGATATCTTCATTCATGTATGTTTCAAAGTTAATCTGACATTTATTAATAAATAGTTAAAATATTTATTAAAACACTTACCGAAAAGACAAAAGATAAATCCACAAATGTTCAAAATAATCCAAAATACGGCAAAAATATTCCCATGCACAGCGACTAAGATTGTTGAAATGGTGGGCTGGCGACCTAGACCGGTCGCACTATCGAAATGTCGTTAGCAAAGTTGTGAGCTAGTAATATGAAGCCGAGCGTATCGAAGTGACACGCCTTGGACTCGACTGTCAGCTATCGGTTTATAGCTATCTACCTGTATACCATCCCATTATACTATTGTTCACCTGTAATAATAGCCTTTTTCAACTAGTCTTTTGTGACTTCCTTGTTAATAAGTAAAAGACGCGATCATATAGTAACTGAGACTTCCCATAGTCACGTGTCACAGGTCTTGTATGTATAAAATAAGTTATAGACGAGATCTGCAAGTCAACATCTTCCTTTGGTGGCCGATCGAGCTTTGCGTTGAAGGAAATCACTTCTCTCTGTTTTGTGTAAAATGATGTCTATGAAATATATGCAGAAATTGTGATAAGTACAAAACGTAAATTTGGATATAGTGATTAATCAGTAGTAAAGAAACTTTATTTGTTGAAATTGGGGAATCGAGTCAATTTTTTTGTAAAATGGGGATCGTAAAGCAGAAAGTTGATGGACTCCCCTGGAAACCCTAGCATACAACGCTTAATTCACTCTATTTACGCAAAGGATTGTGTTAATCATTCCTTTTTTTCACATCAAACTTGACTAATTAGTTATTCAGTTAACAATTAATCCCTATTAGTAAAACCAACGAATTCATTGTCTGCGTGTCCTTAGTGATTTTCTTAATTGATCGTTACAATAGATAATCAAGACTAATCCAAGAAAAAATTCTCTATAGAGCTTAACTTGTTATAGTGTTCTAACGATAGTGATGTCGTCTAATTTTCGCCAAATTAAGGGAAAATTTATTAAAGAATCATAGACTCATTAGTAATTTTCAATAACACAAATTCAGACGTATAAGTACGCTTCATTCAAATAATCATAAAGAATCATTGTATAAAAAATGCATAATCCAGATTAGCGTGTTCACCCTAGCAAGATAGTTTATCAAATCTGTATTGTTATACGCTTAATCCGGATTAAAAGAAAACCCCTGTTAAGGTGTAGCATTATATTATCTTTTCAGTTCAGGTAAAACATAGAGAAGTTTAGCCCATTCTTTCATTCTTTTGTTGGAAATCAAAAGCCCAACAGCAAATATTATCAAAGTATCAATATCTAAGCTAACTAATATTTCAACAAATGAAATACACCATTCCGAAATTAAAATAGCTGTTAAACGACTTAACAAGGTCATGACAATACATTGGAAACTACCTTTTCAGAATTCATCTTGATTAAATTAATGATAAATAGACAAACTATGGCATGTCCTTAAGTGGGAACATTTTTGGGGGATACCTCTTCTTTCACCGGAAAAACAACTAAAAATATACATTATCTAATATGACTACATTATATGTACCGACTTGCTAAAATTTCACTGGGTACATGGAGAATTGTTTGCAGTATTTCATAATACCCAAACCGTGCATGGGATCCATTGTTATGGTCAGATACAGCTTCAGTTCATCCATCTAATCCACCTATACACATCAATTATTGTCAATTGGCTATTTAATTCCCGCAAAATTCCAAACATGGTCCTTAAAAGTGAGCCAAACTCTTTGGATCCTATTGTAAGCTCCAATACCCACTCCAAGCTGCTAGTTTTGCCTGCTATGGGTGTCAAGTATCACATTTTCACACAGTTTGTTAAAAACATGTTATATAATAATATCTACCCTCATCGTAAATTGACCGTGGTCCAGAGTGTCATGAATTGATTCTAATTACATGTTTTAGGTAATTAGGAAACAGTTTGTTGCAACAGCTTTGTTGGTCTGCTTTCATTTTAACAAAGTGAGTTTGAAACATATTTGTGACTATAAAGCTCAATTTTAGTGTCTAAAACCATCAATAGATATATCATCTCTGTTTAATAGTTATATATCAGACCTATTGGTCTCAAGTTTCAACTATCCTTTAATTACACGCAGATTGACGCTGCATTCGAATGCAATCATTGTAATGTGAAATAACATGCACAGTACCGAATGTGCTCCATTCAGTGAAACACATTTCTCTACGGTCAGAACAAGCATCTCTTTTTATCAGCAGCGAGGTATTCTAATATATACAAAAAAGTAATATGCAGGTAATAAGAAAACGAGTCAGTTACATGGCAACAATGAAGAGACAGATCGTCTAGAAATTAATTTAAAACCAATGTACAATTAGTTAAACATATGTATGAAATGTCGTTAAGAAATTTGACATTGTTTTAAATGTTAATACCATATTTAAACATAGGGGTTATAAGATTGTTTATGTTTGAGGATAATTGAATAACAATAGACAACACTACATGTTTATCGATATGACCGAATTGTTACCCCTCAAGGTAATATTACAACAATGAATCTGACACAACTTTACACCTCTCAACAACAGGTCTAAGCCTTACGATTCTCTATTACCAGTCACAGCCTTACACTTCTCAATCACCAGTCACAGCCTCACAATTCTCAATTAAAATCCTCTTTACAATTCTCTATTACAAGTCAAAGCCTCTAATTCTCTATTACAAACCAAAGCCTTAAATTCTTTATTACAAACCAAAGCCTTATAATTCTCAATTACAAATCAAAGCCTTACACTTAAATTTCAAATTTAACAATAACTTGTCACAACCTAACACTACTCAATAACCAGTAACAACCTTACACTTCTCAATAACCAGTCACGACCTTACACTACTGAATAACTAGTCACAACCTTACACTTCTTAATAACTAGTCAAAACCTTACACTTCTTAATAACTAGTCACAACCTTACACTTCTCAATAACTAGTCACAACCTTACACTTCTCAATAACTAGTCACAACCTTACACTTCTCAATAACTAGTCACAACCTTACACTTCTCAATAACTAGTCACAACCTTACACTTCTCAATAACTAGTCACAACCTTACACTTCTCAATAACCAGTCACAACCTTACCTTCTCAATAACCAGTCACGACCTTACACTTCTTAATAACTAGTCACAACCTTACACTTCTCAATAACTAGTCACAACCTTACACTCTCAATAACAGTCACAACCTTACACTCTCAGTAACTAGTCACAACCTTACACTACTCAGTAACTAGTCACAACCTTACACTTCTCAATAACCAGTCACAACCTTACACTTCTCAGTAACTAGTCACAACCTTACACTTCTCAATAACTAGTCACAACCTTACACTTCTCAATAACCAGTCACAACCTTACCTTCTCAATAACCAGTCACGACCTTACACTTCTTAATAACTAGTCACGACCTTACACTTCTTAATAACTAGTCACAACCTTACACTTCTCAATAACTAGTCACAACCTTTTCCTCTAGTATGTATTTATGCTTTTGGTTCACATTTTCATTTTTATCTACTGTATACTTATAACACTTCAATGGTATAAGTAAAAAAGTTTATATATTTTTGGAGAAATTTCAAAGTCAAATAGCCGTGAGAAGATCGATAAATTTTCAACTTTAGAACTGACGTTGAATCAAAGTACGAGTATGTTAAGTATGACCTATTTTTTTCCTAAAAAAAACACATTCTTGCTCATTATCAAAAGAGTTACAAAACATCTAAAAATATTAAAACAAAATGAAAAATAGTTTGTTTACATTTATGATATTTGAAAGGATGTAAAACAACACAATAACATCCTAAAACACGTAAACTAGATTAAAATACAAAGTAAATACAAACATGAGTCAAACGTGTCCATCAGGAAAATCGTGAGACAGATTTAAAATGTATTCAATGGTTTACTTTATCATTGTCATGTTGGAAGTTATTTCTGATATTCTTATACAAGGATTTTTAGAAAATTCTTCTATGAAATCTGTTCATCCTTAAACAAGTTGCAGAAAAACTTCAGAGGATTTTCGCGGTTCATTTTTTTTTTGTCATTCATTCAAATATTTAGATAGGAAAGTATCATTTAATATCAGCTTATAATTTTTTCTGTAATTTTCAAGATATCGAAATAAGATTTACAGGTTATTTTTGTACACTTGATTACTATAATTAAGACGTACAATGGATGTTGAGGTAAATTTTGCTTGGCGAGTAGCATTTGGCTACTCACTATAAATTTTCAATTATCGAACGGTCAATAGCCCACAGGTAGCGGTAATTGGCCCCACCCGAAAGATAAGAATACTTTCAATCACATCCACGATACTGTTAATGTAATGCACGAATTAAAACGTATTAAAATTGATAGAATCAAGCTATGAACAAGAATTTCTTTATAAACACTTATCAGAAGATTTGATCTATATTACAAGGACAATATCTGAGAACAAAAATGACTATTATTTTATCTATTTGATGTCATAATGTCCAGTAATAAATCAGTAATATAATGGTCAAATCAAAGAAAAGGTCAAATATGATATCAATATAAAATGGAGATCAGGATAACCTGAAATAAACATCAATAAATAAGATATTTCACAAAATAACTCTAGGTCACGAAGGTGATCAATTTTTAAGTGTATATTGAGTTAATATAAGTACCAGAAGAACAGAATTCACGAAAAATTATTTTTGCTGACGCATGTGCAATATTTTCAGTGACTTGACAATTTATACATTGTCAGTATGCACAGGGCATCAAATAGTTAAATGAAATAAATGAAATGTTTAAAATTTTGACAATTTACGGACAATATTAGCCATTATTTTCATCAAATCATGTTGATAATGCTGTTAATACTTTGGAATTTAAAATGAATCAAATTGAACGACATAACAGTCGAATTCCATATCAGACTATGTAGGAAAAAAAGTACAGTGACTTTTTAAAGGATATATTACTCGTTTGGGACATAATAGGTTCAGAATCTGAGAGCGGCATCAAAACTTTAAAATACTACCAGCAACTGTCGACATTGAAAACAATGGTTTATGGACGATATTTCCTAGGTCTCTTTTTTCTAGCAAAATGACATATTTGTACAAGAGCTGAATATGTTTGCTTAAAATAAGGGATTTAAATAATAAAACTAAATGGATGAAATTCTCGTCATCGTTTGACACAAATGTTGATATCCTAATAGATTAATGATTAAATTTATAGTTTAAATAATGATATAGAGTGTTCACATAGATCATTGAGGTAGTATATCTTGTTATATGTTGTATGATGATTTACTAGATTGTCAGCTGGGTCATTATAAATGGTTGCTGAGAATATTTTGTAAACTGTCTTTCTTTCAACACTGTTAACATTTCGCAAACAACAAAATGGCGGCCTGATAACAGCCCAGAAATTTGAATACAAACAAATTTTGAAAACACTTTATATACAATAAACATTATGAATCGCTGTTATTTGTAAATGAAAAGGAAAACAAATTATAAACATATATTTTTTTCTAGAACAACACACCTAGGACTTTAAAACCATCAGGTTTTCTTATGATTAATAAAATGTCTAAATGCGCTATATGTGTCTTTAGACTTTGGCAGGGATATGGTTTTATATGATATCTTTGGTCCAAAACCTGTATACAGAATGTTTAGGTGCGTTTTGCATATTATGGACCAATTTCCATAAAACAGTACTTAAATTATTGTATCACGCTTCTCATTGCATGGTTCAAGATAGAAATCTGTATATACTATTATACTATTTATGTTAATACATGTACTCCATTTCAGCCAATTATTTGAGCTTTATTTCACCGTATAATCTCTTTAATACATTGTTAAATGCTGATGGATTTTTTACCTTTTTATCCTATCAGAATCCGAGATCGGTGCAGTACCCCCTTTCCCCAATAAATTTTTAATATCACCCCCATTCTTCAATACATCTTTCATATTTCGTGATAATCTCTTACGTTTTCCCAGAAATCTTGTCCATGTTTGAAACATATAGCTACTACACAGACCGCTTATTCATTTGCCATCTGTTTCCATGTTAAATCAGAAAATTCAACCTTCTTTCACCTTTTTTCCAGAAATCGTGGTTGAAAACTTTCCATTATGCCACATGAAAGCCTGGCCAATATTGAACTAAATTTTCAGTAACATATTGGAAAGTTTTTAACGATATTTCTAGAAAAAGTTATAGAAGGTTGAATTTCGTGATTTAACATAACATGGCAAATCTCGACTCGGTTCTTCCAAAATAAGGGACGCAACTCTACTCAAACCAAAGACAACTGTAACATGCCAAATCTAATAGGACACAAAAAATTAAAAAGATAAAAAGATGATTTGTTTATGTCTTATTTTCTAGTTGTTTAGATCCAAAATCAATAATGAAACACCAGTAAACAAATATAAAGCCAACTATGCAGTTTTAATTTTCTTCGACGGTACAACTGAGGTTACAACTCTTATTGTTTAATGTTATAAGTTTGTTATCAAGTTTTGGAGACACACAATTTTTGTTTGTACGTACATGTATATATCAAAACAATGCGCTGTGTCTTGATGGCCTTTTGCCTTTATTTAAAGGATTGTGTGATTAGGGAACACTGTAAGCATCAATTTGTTTCATTCATATGATAAAGGCCCATTGTAAAAGTGGCGCTTAGTTTGCAAGAATAACGCCGACGTCTGATTGAAAATTTTTTTTTTTAGTTTTTACTACCAGTGTTCCTATCACAAATTAAGTTTAGACAATTTGTTTACATGCCTAAGTATTAAAAAGCAATTAAAGATAAATTGATTTTTTTATTGGTGCAATTCTCTTGCAATTTTCTTCCTCAAAGAACAGACAAGAAATTGCGCATAAATCGGTAATTTATTACTAAATGGCACGGATTTTCTGGAAAATTGCAATACAGAAAACTGTTTCTTCTCATTGAGGTATAGAATCCGCAAGGAGAACCTCACCCACTGGTTCGCTTATAACTGACATCATAAAATATTGTCGGTCTGCTTTATAGCCTGAGCTATAAAAGCTGCTTTAAAACGATATATTTACACAGCCCGAAACCGGCGGATTCTTCTATTCATTATCATTTGTATTTTAAATGTTCTTTGAGTAATATTATATTATGCTTTGTATAATTTATATCATAGTTTATCGTATAAATTGTTTTGCAAAAATGCCCCATGATGCATGCTAGTGCCGAAATGGATGTACTAATTACCTGGCTTTTAGGCACCATAAATTATTTCGCCAAATATGGTGTTTCACAGTAGAACTTATAGATAGGATTTGAAGACTGATTACTGAAATGTATAGATCGAAGTGCGAGCACTAGTTAAAAGGCTTACGGTAGAGAGAACAAACACAACACAGACTATTCATCAAAAGACAATATCCGTGTGAAAGGTAACTATTGCAAGCGAGACACGAATGTAAGTTATGAAGCTATTGTTAATTCACCGCGTCTGTCAAATAATACAAATGTTACCAATACATTGCCAAAACAAGTGGTTTTCTGTGAAACTCACAAAAACCCACACTAAAATCCTTACGAAAGTAATTTGTGTTATCAAATTTCGCGATGTTCACGTGAAATACAGCACAATGAAATAAGAAATAAAATTGAATGATATATTGTAACCTAGATGAAGTTTAAAAGATATGCCTTTGCCCTTTTTTGATTTTTATGCATAAATATATATTCAATAATTGGACCGCTAATAAATTGTCTATCAACCGAAAGTGGAGATGTTCCAAAATACGAGTTTGAGTAACAGGTATCTAATAAACTCGTACATAGCCTTATTTTAAAGATAATTTGCACGCAAGCGTAGTTCATCACAAACAATGGGTACGGCTATGTGAATTCACAGTCTAGAGTTTCAGAGTATTATTCATTAGAAATTCTGATTATCAATTAGTAAGTTTGAAATGACAATAAGAGAACTAAAGGTCAAATTTGCGGAGGTAGATCTCATATGGAAAAAAAAGAGTCTTGGATTTGAATAATTTAAAACGTCTTGGTCGTCTTATATCGCGATTTTCAACATGAAACATACAAATTGACACAAAGTCTGATGATGCTGTTTGAACAGCATAAAACTTCCGTATTTGTCCTGCACAATATTCTCTACCCTTGCCAGGGACTTTTAATAGAAAATTAGGTTCTCCCCGGATAACGTCTTCAATGGCTCATAAGGTGCAGAAGAGTAGGACGTAAAACGTAAAACTCCATTCATTTAATTTCTCCCAGGTATTTTGTGCTGAAAAATATATAAATGCATCTAAAACATGTCAAAGCCTTACCTGTAAATAAGATAATTTCAGCACTGGATAACACACTTATTCCAAAATAAAGACAGGATAAATTTTGGAGTATGGAGAGTTGACTAAGCCGGCACATCCTCCACCTCAAAAACCTTTCTTTCAGAAACAAAGTGCTGGCGATGTGACAAAAAATCCATTCAACACATAAACACCACATCACCGACATACAAATTAGTCGAAACGGAGTTAAAACGACGTAAGTAAATCGTTTGGCAGCAAGACATACGTTGTCAATCCCTCACGTCTTACTTTACCAAACATATCGTGAGCCAGTGTTGACCAATGAAATAACCTGTACTTTAAATTAACTCTGTGTTATTGACCAATGGCTTAAGATGTTATTGACATGAATGTCCCAAGAAAGATCAATGACAAATTGACAAAATACACAAAGTTTCAATTCTTACGGCGCAACTTAAATTCTATGAACTATATTGTGAACATTAAAAAACGGAATAGTTTAAGCAGTGGTTCAATTACCAAAGGAACTTGTTGAACTATATACACAGCCCTCCACCCCAAATTCCAACAAAAACAGATATAATATAGTTTGTCAGGCAAATGCCGGCATTATGTGCTGGTCTGTACCTCAACCTGTGGCAGCTAACCCCTTTAGTAGCAGTATTATAGGTCATTCAAAAGGGACAGATTTCAGACATCGCCTTTAAGGGCTATATAAATTAAGGCCAGTGTAATAAATGTTCCTACCAGCTATAACCAACCATATTTTGTGATTTTATAAGCATTGTGAAGGGCCTTGTTCTTTTTTTATTTTCAAAGAATTAAATGGCGTCTTACATCTTATTATAGGTAAAAAGGCGATTTGTTGCCTTTTCCTATGCTTCTAGAATTGTTTAAATCTGAAATAATCTATCCAAACACACCAAGCCTTGTGTCCAATACATGTTCACCAATTTGATTGGAAGTTTCTTTCAAATGGTGTATTATATAACTTAGTACTGGCAATGCTTGTTGACCCTCGAAAGATTTTCTGCATGGCCAAAACAGTTGTGTTTATGTACTAAATTAACATCTACTGGTCCCAACTGCTGCTAGTTAATAAGTGCAATTTGATAAGCTGTTATATTTCTTTACTGCTTTTCGAATTCAGTATGTAGCACCGGGGCTTTATTTTCCTACCGACTGAACGCTTTCTAACTCTCACCGAATCATGGTAAGATGTTCGTGGTAAATGTTTATCGTAGATCTGTTTTTACTGTTTTTAGTTTCTAGATGTGTTATAATGGTGCTTCTTAAAGGGTGCTGTGTGGCCTTGCCATTGCTTCTACACCCAGGGTTTGCAAAACTAAAATAATATATTTTAATATATAATCATATTATATTTTTATCTTTTTAGATAGTTACAGGTCTGAATGCGCCATGAAATATTAGTACTAGCAGAGGCTCTTTTGTCATCATATTGTAATTCATAATTCATATCTTTACTGTACATGGTCATTGACCGGCCATATAAAAATGTATCAATGCCCACGAAAATTGGTTAAATAATTAGGAACGAAGCCCTAACTCATCATATGCAAAGGGAAATAACCATAATTTTGTGGCTAGTACATCAGTACACAAATGAATTACAAAAAATCGTGGTAATGGTATAAGTATGAGAAATATAAAACATTAGATTTATGTATGGAGACCCACGATAATCATTGTCACCTCTTACACCAATTTTCTGAAATGACTTAAATTTTATTCAGAAACAAAATTGATATTGATAATGGAAGTAGTTATAATGGAGCCAATAATGATTATTAATATTATTGATACTTGGATACATAAAAATATATATTTCTTATGTAGAATACTGTTTGTCTGGCAAAAAAGCTAATCAAAATCATGAGGCTGATATAAAATCTTCTCGATCTATCAAATCTAAAGCCACATTTTCTGATACAAAGGCTAGAAAATTAAGTTTACAGCATCAAAAAGTCTAAAATTCGCTCTAAACCATGACATGCACATCTGTTAAAATGACAGAAAAAGTATCATCTTGCTGACTTCTCATCAAAGACAAGTCCGGGGAGGCGATTCGAGCACTCGCAACTCTTAAAACATTGACACTCTGGTTATCTGCAAATGCGGGTGCTAATAGACTACACATTTCTGAAGTTAGTGTACAGTCATCAAGGTCCAAAAATTTTAACGTGGTCACTAATCTCAAAGCTTCACCCAAAGCTGCTATACCAGATCTATCAAATTCTATACCGCACAATCTAAGCTCTTCAATTGAGCCACTCAGCTTCAGACCATGCGCTAAAGCAACTACTGAAGTGCCTTCAAGTTTCGTCTCGCTCAAGTTAAGATTCCGAAGACAACGCGAGTGTTCTAAATGGGATGCAAGTTGGGAAGCACAGATCAAATTAATTTCAGATTTTGAAAAGTCGATAGCACTTATAGTATAAGGAAGACACTTAATAACATGCCCTACAATTTGGGGAAATTGGCATCCATTAAAAGAAAAGCTTTGGCAGTTTTGAAGATTTTCGCAAAAGGATTGTAAGTCATCCCAAGTAACAGCTGATAGTTGCTCACACGTTGATCTCTTTAAGGCGTCCACTTGAACGAAGTCCAGAGATGGTTTATTTTGAGTCATTTTTGCTAGAAACTTCGCCATCATTTCTGGTCGAGCCCATGTGGCTTTGATGCTTTTTAAAGTTGAACATTTCGATAGGGCTGTTGCTAGTTCCATGTACATATTCTCTTGGAACAAATAATAATGATGCATATACATATCAAATTGGACCAAATGCACAAGACCACTTTTTAGCAGATAAGAAAGTCCCAATATAGCATTGACTGGATAAATGCCTCGCTTGTGTAATGATAGAGCTTTTGGAAATGATGTAGCTACCATTTGCAAATTCTTCGATTCTCCTTCGCATTCCACAATGCATTGTAAGCTCTGAATGAGGTGAACCAGATGAGCCGATCCAGCATTCAGGCGTCGAGCCAACTTCATTTCAGCCAACCGCGTGAATATCTTTTCCAAATCCGAAAACCTTTTGCCTAAATGATATAAACCGCACAGGAAAGATACAATATCGCTGTATTTAGTATATTTCAAAATGTGTCGTTGATCTAGTGTATTATTTAGTTCCTCTGGTGGTAGATCAGCTAAATTACGAGCTGACATATGATTGTTTAACACAGAGCAGTGGCCTTTTATCAAACCAGTAATTGGAGATCGCTGCAATATCCCGAATTTCATTACATTAGTGTTAATTGAGTTGCCCATGATTTCTCCGTCGTTGAAGAAAGTCTTTTTTGATGTCTCGAGTAAGAAACAAAGCTTTTCAATATGGTGGACGAGATCACCAACCTCACTTTGAAAGGCATCTTCATCATTTTCTTTCAAATGGAAGCGATGTTTCTTGCTGAACTGTGTAGCTAAAGATTTGACATATGATTCAAAGAGAGAGGTGATGTTGATGAATTTGCTAAAATCAAGCTTAGTATACTTAAATGTGGTGATAGTGACGTAACAGATGAAAGGATGTCGAAGATTGTGTACATGTGGCCAGGAGTCTAGTTCTTCAAGAAGAGTATCAAAATCATCGGAACCGATACGCATCATTCCAGCATAGATTCGCAAACATCTTGGAATGTGACTGACACTTAAACCAACATTGAAGAGTTTATAATCAGGTTTTACTATTTTACTCATTGAAATATTCGGACTGACCATCACAAGAACTGAGCTTTTAGTAAGAAGTGTTCCATCAATTAGCTTGCATAAATCAGATCTACCACCAGTAAATCCATCAATAACCAGTACAACATCGTCATCATTAGATTCTAAAGTTTCCCAAAACTCATCAATAGTGATTTTGCTGCTTTCTAGAATAGTTTGTTGATAAATTGATTTTCGAACGTTTCCTTCGATTAGTTCAGCATCGACAAGGATCATAAATCGATAATGTTCGCTGAAAAAGTCTGGTTTCGTGGCCCATTGGTAAGCCATCATTGCAGCTAAAGTTGATTTACCACTACCAGATTCTCCTTCTAAAATGACTCTCGATCCTCTACCAGTTGTAAATCTTGGTGGAAGAATATCGTGTAGCTGCACTTTGTGTCTGAAATTAGTTGTAACTTCCACTGAGTAATTTTTAAGCATATTAATTACTATATAACGTTTACAAAGAGCCTTACACATAAGAAAATTTTGTTGTCAGTCTTTAAAATATACAAACCATTGCATTGTATTTACACTGATATTTAACCAAATGTTCTCGTTATTTTGATTTGAAACAATAAGATAAAGTTCTGACAATGATAAAAGTATTTTACCCATCACTGTGGACTATCTCTGTTGCTGTAAAGTAGTCTTTAATAGACATTTGTAGGTTTTCATTCCATGGCAAAGGGTTCATTTTAAAAAATACGTTACTATAGTTTGCTTTTAAGGCCTTGTTACAAATACCAACCAAATCTGTAAATCATACAACCAACATTTTATTAAATGCAAAAAATAGAAATATTAAGTAAGTTTAGATGAATTTATTTACGCTAGTGCTGTGAATCTTTCCCTCTCATAATATACACAAGTAGGTGCAACTTAGGTTCGCATAATATAAAACATGTATTGCTATTAATTCAAAATGAAGCGTTTTTAACTGTAGTGAATATACAGACAGAATCTACAGTCCATGCTTATACCTCGATATATGACCAGAGAAATGTACTTCAATTAAAAAAATCTTACCCCGGGTTTCCTTAACTCCGTGTTTATAAGTAATTCTTCTGAATTCAGACACCTCATCATAAAGCTTATTATATTTGAATTTTAAGGCGTCCAGGAATAGTTTGAAGGCATAAGGTGACTTGGAGTTTTGAATTTTTAACAAAATGAATTGCATACGGTCAGAATTTTTGGATAATGCCGCGATTTCTTGTCGATCTGTAATTTTGATTATCTGTCCTTGTTGAAGACGATCTATTATATCTTCAGCGACTACCGTATCCATAAGTACCTTAAACATCTTAGATAACACTACTTTATCCTCCAATGATAGTCCTGGAATTCAAAGTAAATTATATTAGAGGTGATGCATAAGTTAAGTATCCACATTTAGACGACTATGTTTAGACAGCCCTATGTTCAACCAATGTTGTAGCACTAATGAAGATGTAGGAAAATGGACAAAAACAAATTATCAAAATATTTTTTGGACAAAAACGAATCATAGTGATACTAGTGGGTTTAATAATCACCTTCCTGGTCTTCTGTTTTCTTCTTTCCATGCTGACTTTGTTTATTCAGAGCCCTTGGTCCATTAAGGTGCCTTAGTGCTCCTATTCCCGACTCAGTGGTTCCCCAAATATCTTTTACATGTTGAATATAAAAGGTTTGCTGTTCTGCGTCCAATTGCTCTATGTCAGTTCTTTCAATTTTACCTCGTATTGCTGGACCACCTTGCCGAAGTAGAACTTGGACAATTTTCCTCCATAAAACTGGATATTCCTCGTGTCTGACTCCAACCAATGACCCAATCTGTTGTAAAAGTATCTGCAGTCGAACAACATCAGCGCTAAGACTTGTGTCGTGAGGTAGCGGTTCTCCAGACCAGCCGTTTGGATAGGGTGGACTCAAGTGGCAAATGGTCTGAAGAAGTATTACTAATATTCTGGAATCAAACCGTTGAGAACTCGCACCACCTTTCTCTTTTGGATAAAGGACCCTCCATTGACTCTCTGAAAGAGCCTTCTGTTCGTGCAGCTTGACCAAAATGGATCTTGTATGATATTGTGCCAGGTGTTCCTTGAGGGTTATGCCAGGATGGATACTATTAAAAATTGTCCGTAGTGTGTATGTTCCGGCATCGTGCAGTAACCAACAGAGTTTAGCAAGGTATTCCCTCTCTCGATTGGTTACATAAGACTTGGCTGTGGATCCTTGCTCCATTAAAAACTACCATTTGGATCTGAAAAAATAAAAAATTATGTCGGCTTCAACAAAATCCCATAAATTTGCGCCCAAAATTGGCTTGTGAACGCGATAGAAACTACAGTTTTTATTGGGTTTAAATGAAATTTGGTGTGAACATTTATATTGATAAGATCTTGAACAATTTCTATATTGACAATTTTTTTCGATGAACAGTTTTTTGTTATTGCCCTTGACTTAATCAATACGCATTAAAATTAGCTTGTGAACGTGATGGAGACTACAATTTTCGTCTGATTAGAATTAAATTTGGTGTGAACATGTATATTAATGAGATCTTGGAAATAATAACATGTGTTAGTACTTATTAAATATACTTTAAAGTTGGCGTATCTGGATAGGCAACCACTTGTTTTGTTATGGGTCAAATCCTACTACCTAAATAGTCGATTAGTAGAGGTATGTTTCTAAATTTTCCCCAGGCCACTTATTATTCAAGACATTTTCTTTTTTTGAAGGAAAGAAAGGGGGGAGGATGTTGCCTGGTTATTGGGAGTGCAAAAACCAAGAGTTCAAACGTCTGCTATCCAAATTTAAATCAAATTATCTCCCGAACTCATAGCTTGTAATAACAGTAAGGCGGGTAAGACACGTTAGTTTACAGACCACAACGTTTTCATGTTAAATATCAACAATTAAATGATGTAAATTGATAGATATCATTATTTATAAAATAATTATATCACACGAGAAATATTGTGCACGACTATGACGTGAATTTAGGTCTTTTCTAACCCGATTAGGAGAATCCGGACAGTTCGGGAATTCGGATTTTTACACTCACCGCAGCTATTGTTAAAAATGAAAAGCGAACGAATCCTTTCAATACTTAGTCCTTTGATTATATCCTAAGAGCATACAAAATTAATCCGCTGTTTATTTAAACTGTCAAATGAAATCAAGGCGTCAACATGCTGTCAGTAAACTTATCAACCTTATCAGTGGTTGTCAAGCAACCGTAAACATAACTTTCCAAACCACTTCAAGTACCATAAAAATAATTAGAGAGTTGTTTTTAAATAATCGATTGGTAATTAATTAATAGCATTAAGTGGCCATTTTCTACTTATTAGAAAGTGGGAAATAAAGCAACATTTACATGCAAGAAAACTCGAGTTCATGGAATCCTTGCTACAAGATTGTTCTTGACCAAAACAAGCATCAGTTAGGGAAATTTGAATAATACTGATCATCGGGTTAACCTTATAAATTATTTTTTATCTTAATAGAAGTCGATATGGACAACTTTCGAGAACTTAATTTTGACAAATTTAGTTTTCGACAGATATCGTTACTTCAAGAATTAATTTATGACTCGTATCCCAGATAACAAAGTAATGTTTAAATTGTTATAAGGGTCAAGAGTTCGATTAGTGAGATTGTTTTAAAGGGAAATGTCTTCAGATTTGACATCCTGATACAGGTGTAATATCAGCTACCTAACTATAATTCTTAGAATGTAAAGCTTAATGAAAAAGAAAAGATTTCCTTATCTTATCAGACCTTTTTTTGATTAAAAACATTAAATCTATAGTTGCAGTCAAACCCGCATCAAGTCTTTATTCTATGAGTAATATAAGCTCGATCTTAGTCACTAAATTAACGAACATACCCCTTTAAAAGTATAGGGTACATTCCAGGTTATCAGTGTTTATGTGAAGTAACTAAGTAACATATTAATGAGTACCTCTTATCATTAATAGCAATGTTAAATATTATTATAAATACAGTGTATAACAAATAGGCGTTTTTTTGTTTCATATAAGAGTCTTTTTGAATCATAAGCCGCCACAGAAATTTATTTCCTTCCTTAACTATTCATTGTTTGTATTATTTGTGTAATTTATTTAAAATTTTACCTTGTCAAAGTAACTCAGATTGTGGATAGATTTGCCACTAACCCTACCTTGTGCCTGTCTCGTTTTGAAACATTCTTTACTATAAGAAATCACTGCAACAATCCGCCTACTTTTGTCCTTAACATTATACCTAATGCGTTTTGCCCAAACATACCCAATTTAAATGACTGGACAATTGGGATTTGGTAATCTTTTGCAATCATAACCGCTACTACACTACACGTGTCCTCAACACCCGAATAGCATCAAAGTAGCGTCACGCCACCTAAGTTAAGCAGACGATTTTTCGAATTACTGGAACATACATTTAATTAAAATAAAGACCCAACTTTCGTCGTATCTTATTAGTTTCTTTTCGTATGTTTTTACTAGCTATTGGCTTTGTACGTAACCACTACAGTTTGGTCTAACACTGCCCTTCAATACGGACTGTTCGAACAACCTTTGACCTAACTATTCAGAACAGCCAATGAAAACCCTGGTACAAAGGCCATTCCACATGTCTGTAACCATCAGGTACAACAATGGTTGATGGTTTTCAAGCAGTCCAATGCGGCCAATGATAACGTAACATGCGGATCTTTGGTTGTTATCTTATTATATCTGTTATCGTTATCAATATTGAACTTATTGACTGCTTTCGGCCATCAACACATATGTATAATATGGGTCCCTCACAGATAACAGAAATATTAAAGCCAGAAAGAGAACATCATTTGTTTAAATTGAAAATTGAAATCATTTAAAGTTCAATATTACAAATTACCAAACAAGATACTACATGTATAATATATTTGAAACATTTCGTCACTTTACATATCAATAAAACAATATTGCAATTTTCTTTTCGAATTTTCTTTAATGCTTAGCGACTACTGCTGGTAATTGCCAAATTATATTAGTACGTAACAAATCCTGAAGTCGACCTGAAGACACATAATGCAGCTGCAGCTTTGAAAGAAATACTTTGAATTCAAAATAATTCAGGGTTTAGAAGTGCTGATATTACAAATCAGGTCACAAACGATACATTTCACGATTTATTGTCTTACACTACGATATAGGGAAACGAAAAAGTAGACCAATAAATCTGAAATTAGGCGTTACACGATCTTTTAAGTGACTACAACTTTACCATCGCCAGTAATGCGATATTAATATATCACGTTAAAGACATAATGGAAATATTGA
The DNA here is from genome assembly GCA_030562195.1 of Nipponacmea schrenckii. Classification (NCBI taxonomy): domain Eukaryota; kingdom Metazoa; phylum Mollusca; class Gastropoda; family Lottiidae; genus Nipponacmea; species Nipponacmea schrenckii. The sequence goes on from CM060201.1 coordinate 9,703,631, forward strand.
ATTAATCGTTTATTGTAATATCTTGAACGTTTCATTAGTAATTATGCTAATGGGATATTGGATACGATTTATATACATAAAGTGTACTCGTTGTTCGATATGATTGTTTGGAGATTCAATGACAATTCAAAGCCTTGACTGGTCAACACAAGTCTAATGGTCATTATAGAAATTACCAAGTATATAATCATACAATAAACATTATTGAATGTGGATCTAAAGAAACCCCTTAACCCCGTTTTACCAAAATTATCAACACGACAGAATATAGTTTTCGTAACAGGGGGTTGATGCACACAGATCTTCCAACTGTGTTCTATCCAAATATATCTTAATTGTTCTTATACCAACATATTTATCTCTCGTTTTCCCCGTGAATTTGTAACAATACAATAGCAACTTATTTCCACTTGAAATAATAAGTAGTAAACAGCGTAAACTTTGCAAAAAAAAGCTTGATGTAACATGAAACCGGTTCTAATTAGATAAAAAGGTTATAGCCGTGATATCATGGAATCGACGTGGAACCAATCTTTAACCGAATACGTTCATAAATGCAGATTGTTTCTTGCATATAAAGCATGTCTCTTATCTTTTCATGTGCCCATCTCGCACAGAAAATTAGTCTATGACGAGATTCATCATGCAAATTTTGCTAGGATTCCTGGAACCGAAAGTGGTTCTCGTTTAACTATGTGCAAAATAAAATGACGTTATATATTAAAGTGGTGTTCTAAAAGAATACGCATATAACTACACTTACCACGTGCGTCTGTTTCCTTAAACAAATTTAAATAATTCTTTGATCTATGATATTTTGAACACCGCAAACCCTTCTTAGAGAAAGAAATCTCATAAACTAAATAATAAATCATTTAGAAATTGATAGGTACACACGTCCATGACTACGTAAACAATATAATATGTTGCTTTACTATCTATGGTTGTATTCGATTGACTGTTCGACCTAAAGGGAACGCGTCGAATACTGCAAATTTACATTTACTAATTTATATATGACTAAAATTGTCGCTCAGAGAAAATTTCAATCTCTCAGGGTTTGTACCATTCTTACCTCTACACCTGGTGCTACTCTTTAAATAGGTTGTCTACTGAGTATCTCTTTAGGAGAGAATACTAGTACATAGTTTTAGAATATCCAAGGGAAGTGTTTCGGGGTTATTATCCATTAGCCCTTCGTAATATATGATATTGCTCTACAGTTTAGTTTGTCAACTTGGGGTGTTGATTATGCATTTTTATTTACAGCGACATAATACCATTTCCATTTATCCTAAATTGAAGCCAAAGACATTAATGTTGTAAGATGATACTAGAACATATACGTAATGTAAATATTATTATCTGTGCCCTCATTCTGTTACTAACGTTACCCCACTAAAAGAAAGAAAGAAGAAGCGTTTCTTGCTCGAAAAAAAAATATTATGTATCACTATTTTATTATTTGTAATATAAGTACAAAAATAGTCCAAACTGTATTATCTATGTTTTTTCCTGACCGGGATGATGTCAAAACCAGTCCCATCAGAAATTGTCCTAAAAGCTTGAACAATAATAATAACGACACCCACCACAATGCAATTACAGTTGGCGTATCAAGGCGTCCAACAAATATATGAATAAAACGCACCTATATATTTGTAAATGTTATTAGTATATTGTATAGTAAGAGGGATTTTATGATCACAAAACTTCATGTGGGGTGTGAAATTTCTTTCTTATTAATAAAACAACTATTGTATTGAAGTTAATGTATTATATCCGCATAGATATGGCAAAATAACAATTATTGTGACGTTGCCTCTTCAGGTACACATTTTACGGTTAACTCTTAATAGTTTATTGTCTTTTTTCAGTTAAAGGATTATTATTCTACATAAAAAAGAAAGAATGGGCCTTGGGCATGGTTAACATTGGGCATGGGTATCTTCTGGTCTAATGATAAAGCAGTTTGTATGTTATATATAGGCTTTGCTTTTAGTTGTTTCGCTTAACTAATCAGTAAAGTGTTTCCTGTGTAATTTGAGCTTTCCTTACACGTAATAACGAGTTGTCTTTTTTTAGAGCCTTCATTTTGAAGAATGTATTTTCTCTTATAGACAATATCAACAGGACGGTACAGCTTTCGAATACTCCAATTTTCAGTTTTGGGGATAAGCTTGTGCAGTTTAAGTACTTCTGAACACAATTTTGATATATTTAAAGACCAAATCAACCATGCAATGCCTTCATTTCGAAATATTTTGGTTTCCACGTAACAATGCATACTTTATATATGTACCATATAAATATTGTTAAAAACGCAGATGAACCGTAATTCATATTTATATTGTATATCCCGAAGCTCTTACACAGCTATTACAATTCAATTTAGTGTGTCAATCGAATTAAGGTATTGTTTAGCCTTTGTCCTCATTCTTAGTTTTTTTTAATAACTATTTAAATCATGTATGCAAAAGATATTATAAACAAGACAAAAACCTTTTTCCCCTTTTTATCTTTCAAGGATGTTCAGATTATGGGCAGGGGCGTAGTTACCGGGGGGTGTGGGGGGGTGTCACACCCCCCCACTTTTACTGAACTCGTCGGTAAAACGCGGAATCGGTCGGTAAAAAGGGGGGTCATGGATGGAACCGTCGGTAAAACACGGAATCGATCGATTAAACCGATTAATTAACCTAAAAAGTCAAAACATTGGTTATGATCGGTCGATAAAAGACGGCAAGGTGGGACCGTCGGTAAAACCAATTAACCTAAAAAGTAAAAACCTTGTGTTGGTTATGGTTTTATCAGTAAACTGTCAACATTAAAAGTATTTTTTTTTTTACTGAAACTACCGGAATCGGTCGGTATAAGTTGGTTATGACTGGAGTCTTCGGTAAAACCGATTGGTTAACCGATACCCTTGTTATTGGTAAGCTGTTCGTTATTTGAATTTGTCGGTAAAACGCGGCATTGGCCGATAGAAGAAGGTCATAGATGGAGCCGTCGGTAAAACCGATTTGTTAACTGAAAGAGTGAAAACCTTGTGTCTCTTAAGATGTTATCGGTAAACCGTTCGTCTACATTAAAGTGATTTTTACTAAACTTGTCGATAAAACGCGGAATCGGTCGATAATAGACGGTCATGGATGGGAAATAGAGCGGTGGGTTCATTATACAGACTCCAGACTCCAGACTCCAGACCCGGTCAAGGTCAAAGCCTCGTTGTAGCAATCAAGGGTCATGGAAAGTGAATAATGTGAATGGGACGTTTCGTACTCTACGTGGTATTTATTAGTGTGTCTAGTATCTTCATGGAATAACAAAGCTTTCTCAAGAATAATAAATACTATTTTCACAATTTTGTATTGAAATAAATAATAGGCTAAATACCAATAAATATGTTAATCATATTGTAACAAATTTAGAAGTTGTTGAAAAGAAAATATTATTATAAAATTATGTCGGCTTCAACAAAATCCCATAAATTTGCGCCCAAAATTGGCTTGTGAACGCGATAGAAACTACAGTTTTTATTGGGTTTAAATGAAATTTGGTGTGAACATTTATATTGATAAGATCTTGAACAATTTCTATATTGACAATTTTTTTCGATGAACAGTTTTTTGTTATTGCCCTTGACTTAATCAATACGCATTAAAATTAGCTTGTGAACGTGATGGAGACTACAATTTTCGTCTGATTAGAATTAAATTTGGTGTGAACATGTATATTAATGAGATCATGGAAATAATAACATGTGTTAGAACAGAAATATACTTTAAAGTTGGCGTATCTGGATAGGCAACCACTTGTTTTGTTATGGGTCAAATCCTACTACCTAAATAGTCGATTAGTAGAGGTATGTTTCTAAATTTTCCCCAGGCCACTTATTAATCAAGACATTTTCTTTTTTTGAAGGAAAGAAAGGGGGGAGGATGTTGCCTGGTTATTGGGAGTGCAAAAACCAAGAGTTCAAACGTCTGCTATCCAAATTTAAATCAAATTATCTCCCGAACTCATAGCTTGTAATAACAGTAAGGCGGGTAAGACACGTTAGTTTACAGACCACAACGTTTTCATGTTAAATATCAACAATTAAATGATGTAAATTGATAGATATCATTATTTATAAAATAATTATATCACACGAGAAATATTGTGCACGACTATGACGTGAATTTAGGTTCCTTTTTTAGGTCTTTTCTAACCCGATTAGGAGAATCCGGACAGTTCGGGAATTCGGATTTTTACACTCACCGCAGCTATTGTTAAAAATGAAAAGCGAACGAATCCTTTCAATACTTAGTCCTTTGATTATATCCTAAGAGCATACAAAATTAATCCGCTGTTTATTTAAACTGTCAAATAAAATCAAGGCGTCAACATGCTGTCAGTAAACTAATCAACCTTATCAGTGGTTGTCAAGCAATCGTAAACATAACTTTCCAAACCACTTCAAGTACCATAAAAATAATTAGAGAGTTGTTTTTAAATAATCGATTGGTAATTAATTAATAGCATTAAGTGGCCATTTTCTACTCATTAGAAAGTGGGAAATAAAGCAACATTTACATGCAAGAAAACTCGAGTTCATGGAATCCTTGCTACAAGATTGTTCTTGACCAAAACAAGCATCAGTTAGGGAAATTTGAATAATACTGATCATCGGGTTAACCTTATAAAATATTTTTTATCTTAATAGAAGTCGATGTGGACAACTTTCAAGAACTTAATTTTGACAAATTTAGTTTTCGACAGATATCGTTACTTCAAGAATTAATTTATGACTCGTATCCCAGATAACAAAGTAATGTTTAAATTGTTATAAGGGTCAAGAGTTCGATTAGTGAGATTGTTTTAAAGGGAAATGTCTTCAGATTTGACATCCTGATACAGGTGTAATATCAGCTACCTAACTATAATTCCTAGAATGCAAAGCTCAATAAAATAGGAAAGATTTCTTGCAGACCTTTTTGATTAAATAACATTTAATCTATAGTTGCAGTCAAACCCGCATCAAGTCTTTATTCTATGAGTAGATAAATGTAAGCTCGATCTTAGTCACTAAATTGACGAACATACCCCTTTAAAAGTATAGGGTACATTCCGGGTTATCAGTGTTTATGTGAAGTAACTAAGTAACAACATTAATGAGTACCTTCTCATATCTCTTATCATTAATAGCAATGTTAAATATTATTATTATAAATATAACAAATAGGCGTTTTATTGTTTCATATAAGAGTCTTTTTGAATCATAAGCCGCCACAGAAATTTATTTCCTTCCTTAACTATTCATTGTTTGTATTATTTGTGTAATTTATTTAAAATTTTACCTTGTCAAAGTAACCCAGATTGTGGATAGATTTGCCACTAACCCTACCTTGTGCCTGTCTCGTTTTGAAACATTCTTTACTATAAGAAATCACTGCAACAATCCGCCTACTTTTGTCCTTAACATTATACCTAATGCGCTTTGCCCAAACATACCCAATTTAAATGACTGGACAAGTTTTGGGATTTGGTAATCTTTTGCAATCATAACCGCTACTTCAGTCCATTGGAATACACGTGTCGTCAACACCCGAATAGCATCAAAGTAGCGTCACGCCACCTAAGTTAAACAGACGATTTTTCGAATTACTGGAACATACATCGACAGTCTAATTAAAATAAAGACATAAGTTTCGTCGTATCTTATTAGTTTCGTTTCGAATGTTTTTATTATCTATTGGCTTTGTACGTAACCACTACATTTTGGTATAACACTGCCCTTCAATACGGACTGTTCGAACGACCTTTGACCTAACTATTCAGAACAGCCAAACAAAAAAACCCTGGTACAAAGGCCATTCCACATGTCTGTAAAAATCAGGTACAACAATGGTTGATGGTTTTCAAGCAGTCCAATGCGGCCAATGATAACGTAACACGCGGATCTTTGGTTGTTATCTTACGATCATTATTGAACTTATTGTACTGCTTTCGGCCATCAACACATATGTAATTGGAATTGGATCTAATAATATGGGTCCCTCACAGGTAACAGAAATATTAAAGCCAGAAAGAGAACATCATTTGTTTAAATTGAAAATTGAAATCATTTAAGGTTCAATATGACAAATTACCAAACAAGATACTACATGTATAATATATTTGAAACATTTCGTCACTTTCCATATCAATAAAACAATATTGCAATTTTCTTTTCGAATTTTCTTTAATGCTTACCGACTACTGCTGGTAATTGCCAAATTATATAAGTACGTAACAAATCCTGAAGTCGACCTGAAGACACATAATGCAGCTGCAGCTTTGAAAGAAATACTTTGAATTCAAAATAATCCAGGGTTTAGTAGTGCTGATATTACAAATCAGGTCACAAACGATACATTTCACGATTTATTGTTTTACACTACGATATAGGGAAACGAAAAAATAGACCAATAAATCTGAAATTAGGCGTAACACGATCTTTTAAGTGACTACAACTTTACCATCGCCAGTAATGCGATATTAATATATCACATTAAAGACATAATGGAAATATTGAATTAATCGTTTATTGTAATATCTTGAACGTTTCATTAGTAATTATGCTAATGGGATATTCGATACGATTTATAAATCTTAAGTGTACTGGTTGTCCGATATGATTGTTTGGAGATTCAATGACATTTCAAAGCCTGACTGGTCAACAACAAGTCTAATGGTCATTATAGAAATTACCAAGTATATAATCATACAATAAACATTATTGCATGTGGATCTAAGGAAACCCCTTAACCCCGTTTTACCAAAATTATCAACACGACAGAATATAGTTTTCGTAACAGGGGGTTGATGCACACAGTTCTTCCAACTGTGTTCTATCCAAATATATCTTTTTTGTTCTTATACCAACATATTTATCTCTCGTTTTCCCCGTGAATTTGTAACAATACAATAGCAACATATTTCAACTTGAAATAATAAGTAGTAAACAGCGTAAACTTTGCAAAAAAAAGCTTGATGTAACATGAAACCGGTTCTAATTGATAAAAAGGTTATAGCCGTGATATCATGGAATCGACGTGGAACCAATCTTTAACCGAATACGTTCATAAATGCAGATTGTTTCTTGCATATAAAGCATATCTCTTATCTTTTCATGTGCCCATCTCGCACAGAAAATTAGTCTATGGCGAGATTCATCATGCAAATTTTGCTAGGATTCCTGGAACCGAAAGTGGTTCTCGTTTGAATATGTGCAAAATAAAATGACGTTATATATTAAAGTGGTGTTCTAAAAGAATACGCATATAACTACACTTACCACGTGCGTCTGTTTCCTTAAACAAATTTAAATAATTCTTTGATCTATGATATTTTGAACACCGCAAACCCTTCTTAGAGAAAGAAATCTCATAAACTAAATAATAAATCATTTAGAAATTGATAAGTACACACGTCCATGACTACGTAAACAATATAATATGTTGCTTTACTATCTATGGTTGTATTCGATTGACCGTTCGACCTAAAGGGAACGCGTCGAATACTGCAAATTTACATTTACTAATTTATATATGACTAAAATTGTCGCTCAGAGAAAATTTCAATCTCTCAGGGTTTGTACCATTCTTACCTCTACACCTGGTGCTACTCTTTAAATAGGTTGTCTACTGAGTATCTCTTTAGGAGAGAATACTAGTACATAGTTTTAGAATATCCAAGGGAAGTGTTTCGGGGTTATTATCCATTAGCCCTTCGTAATATATGATATTGCTCTACAGTTTAGTTTGTCAACTTGGGGTGTTGATTATGCATTTTTATTTACAGCGACATAATACCATTTCCATTTATCCTAAATTGAAGCCAAAGACATTAATGTTGTAAGATGATACTAGAACATATACGTAATGTAAATATTATTATCTGTGCCCTCATTCTGTTACTAACGTTACCCCACTAAAAGAAAGAAAGAAGAAGCGTTTCTTGCTTGAAAAAAAAATATTATGTATCACTATTTTATTATTTGTAATATAAGTACAAAAATAGTCCAAACTGTATTATCTATGTTTTTTCCTGACCGGGATGATGTCAAAACCAGTCCCATCAGAAATTGTCCTAAAAGCTTGAACAATAATAATAACGACACCCACCACAATGCAATTACAGTTGGCGTATCAAGGCGTCCAACAAATATATGAATAAAACGCACCTATATATTTGTAAATGTTATTAGTATATTGTATAGTAAGAGGGATTTTATGATCACAAAACTTCATGTGGGGTGTGAAATTTCTTTCTTATTAATAAAACAACTATTGTATTGAAGTTAATGTATTATATCCGCATAGATATGGCAAAATAACAATTATTGTGACGTTGCCTCTTCAGGTACACATTTTACGGTTAACTCTTAATAGTTTATTGTCTTTTTTCAGTTAAAGGATTATTATTCTACATAAAAAAGAAAGAATGGGCCTTGGGCATGGTTAACATTGGGCATGGGTATCTTCTGGTCTAATGATAAAGCAGTTTGTATGTTATATATAGGCTTTGCTTTTAGTTGTTTCGCTTAACTAATCAGTAAAGTGTTTCCTGTGTAATTTGAGCTTTCCTTACACGTAATAACGAGTTGTCTTTTTTTAGAGCCTTCATTTTGAAGAATGTATTTTCTCTTATAGACAATATCAACAGGACGGTACAGCTTTCGAATACTCCAATTTTCAGATTTGGGATAAGCTTGTGCAGTTTAAGTACTTCTGAACACAATTTTGATATATTTAAAGACCAAATCAACCATGCAATGCCTTCATTTCGAAATATTTTGGTTTCCACGTAACAATGCATACTTTATATATGTACCATATAAATATTGTTAAAAACGCAGATGAACCGTAATTCATATTTATATTGTATATCCCGAAGCTCTTACACAGCTATTACAATTCAATTTAGTGTGTCAATCGAATTAAGGTATTGTTTAGCCTTTGTCCTCATTCTTAGTTTTTTTTAATAACTATTTAAATCATGTATGCAAAAGATATTATAAACAAGACAAGAACCTTTTTCCCTTTTTATCTTTCAATAATGTTCAGATTATGGGGTCATGGATAGGAACGGTGGTTTCAACGCGCCCAACAGTTTCCATTGAACCTTGTGTGCAACATCTGACACTTCCGCTCCTGGGTAAAGGTCAGTTTTCATCATGCACGCTTACACTCAATATCGATGTATAAATTTTTAATTCATTTTGTAGCTTCGTGCATAAATACGACTTGAATTCTAATTGTCCCAAAAGAAATCACGCTATGTTACGAACTGCCTCATTGCAACCCAAAATCCTTGTTCGAAACTGACGAACCTCGTTTTTTTTTCTGTGCAGGATAAATAACAAGACAATAATTTTAATTAACTATGCTATATTATTGCATAAATTTTGTAAATAACTTAACAGCAATAACACTCAACAAATCAATACAAATTTATAAAGAATCATAATAGAAATACAATCGTTACAAATACAATATATAAAAATTGATAACAAGTACTCAAATACTATATTGGATAACAACAAGTAATTAAGACAGAAAATATCCCAATTATAAACTTTACAATGACAGATGCTATGAATTCACCATTATATTTGACAACCATCATTGTAAGGAGTATAAGAGTATTATTATGATATGAACATTGATTGACTGCTACTTTTATTAAAACATGAAAAACGACACAAAATTGAATAATAAAAAAAATAAAAAAATGTCATTGACACTCTTAATAAATAATAATAAATAAATGATAAAATATATTTATCTATTTAATGGATGACCAAAAAAGTTACTAACAATCCAAATTGAAAACGAAAAAACCAAAAAAAAATGATGATTTTGGCCATACAGTGCATGTTCAATGAAAACAGTAAATGGACTAATCATATAATGAAGTATATCAATCATTAATTAGGAATTACTTCATAATGAAAAGTGGTATCAGGTGTCTAGAAGAGTAAGCATACCCTGCCTGGCGCCACACCCGCCATTACTGTTCAAAACATATGGTGGCAACACTATTGTTTTTGAACCAGATTGTTTAGTAACTTTGATGCCAAATCAAATTGAAACAGACATAAGAGTCATAAATTCATTGTATAATAAACAAATCATTTATCAAACATATATGTCAAAAATTCACTAACCAGGTCAACAAGATACTAAATTCTATTGCAGATGCAAAATAAGTTTTATCTGTACTACAGATTTAATTAAGGTGTTATATACTCAAAAACAAATCATCAAATAGTATTATGTATGAACATCATTCCTCAGATTTCAGAATTATAGTCATCATAGTCATAAATACTATAGATACCTAAAAACTTAATGTTCATCAAATACATTGAAATAAGAAATATTCCACTGGTATTATAGATATAACATAAGTTACATTCTGAATGTAAATAAACTGATGAAATGGACCATAGATACATTGGACAACAAGCATCAGAGTGTATAATAAACAGAATATAAACCATTATATTTAAGTCTTTAAAAAGTATTTTAGTTAAAGACTTAATATTAAGTATCATCTCAAATTCATAATATAAAAAACACTAGCAATCCAAGCACAAAACAATTCAAATGAACATACATTAGCAGCAGAAATGGACTAATCATATGAAGACTTACATATCAAAAGATAATAAAGCAACAGTATCATAATGAAAAGTGGTATCAGGTGTCTAGAAGAGTAAGCATACCCTGCATGGCGCCACACCCGCCATTACTACTCTTTACTTAAAACTTACAAAAGAAATTATAATTGCATTGAACTGAATATTCAAATATATAAAATGCTACTTAAAGTGGCAGTATGCAAAATTTTCATTATTACAAACATCAAAAAGTTTTCCCATACTAAAACACCACTAAGAGTGGTATTAATTTTCAAATAAAAACTATGCATGTATATCAAATTAAACAGTTCATATAAATTTAATAACCAAATCTCAGACATTAACCTTATGACTAGTTACATGTCCTACATACACTACATATTTAAAATAACCTTTAAATATCAGATTTATGAATGCTGTTTGAAACAATTACATTAAATCCATACATTAAAATATCTTTGATCAGCTTGAGCATCAATTTTTTTACAGGCATTACAGTTAGCACCATTGGTTGGACCACAATAACCATCAGTCAAACGGTTATTTCTCATGACACGTCTTCCACAATAATAATTACCAGTTACACCTCTTCTACATGCAGCTCCGTCCACGTTAACAAACCAATTCTTTTGTAACCTTCGAACATATACATCCAATTTCATGCAAGAAGAACAGTTGCAACCATTTGTTGGTCCACAGTATCCATTGCAGCATGTACAACGAGGACCATCAAGAGCCATTGAGCAATAATATTTGCCAGTTTCACCCAAACGAGCTCGGTCATTTTTAAAATTTACTGTAGTTTTAATCCGATCGATCTCACAATCAATAGCAGCAGCCTCCATACCTCCAGAACTTGCTTCAAAAAGCTTATCAGCGTTTTTCAGGACAGTTGATGCATGTTCAGTTATCATGTGTTGAAGGAAAGCGTTGGGCACTCCCTGAAACTCACATCCAATAGATGGACAGTGGTAAGGTTTATTGATGCATGTCAACTCATGACCTTTTTTTTCTGATCTTGGAAATACGGTTCCACAACCAAAGAGGCAACTCATCTCCATTCCACCAATTAAACGTCTGGCTAAGTGGGAAACTTCAATCTTATACTTGGGTTTATTAGCTCGACAGGTAGGGCACTCATCTTTAAGTATACTTGTAATGCAAGAATTACAGTAGATGTTATGACAACAGGTAGTCTCCACTGCATCCTCAGCATACTCCATACAAATTGGACAAACAAAATGCTCCTCCATTTTTTCAGGGTTCACCCCAGTCTGGGTTGTTGATCCTCCTTGACCTATTTTGACTCTGGAAAATAAATTTAAAAAACCAGTATCATTTGACGATTTACATCTGTTAAATCATTGATTGATACAAAAATCATACAGAAATATCTCGAATGAGTAAGTGTTTCTGAACAACCACATTTGTTATAAGCCAGTCTCTTAAGCTTTAGTCATCTGAAAATACTTCACTTTATTGCAAAATTTATGCATAACTGACTCCCTATAAACTTTAATTGTGTAACTTGTCAAAATATTCCTAACACTGACAAACGAAATCCAAGCAATTGTGTAACATAACATGAACTATAGTCTAAAGTGAAAATAAAAATTGGTTTTTGTTTTCACAGGCCAGGCCTACTTTATACTTTCATTTTCTACTTTCTCTTTTCTTGGTTTTTCTTTGGTTTTTCAGAGAATTTTGTTTTGTTGTATAATATCTTACATGATCAAGGATACACTGCCCTTATTTTAATTTCACTTAACTTACTTAAATGGGATACTGCGTCTTAGCATGAACATAAAATTTTAGTTCTCAAGAGTAGTCAATATGAGAATACACTCACCAGTGAACAAACCCATAAAATTGATAAAATCTGGAAGAATCACAAAACCAAGCCATTTTTGAAAAACGCTTAATCAATTTATTAAATTCTTTTCAATAATCAAATGGGTCTTTATGGTTAATTGTTTAGTTTTTTATGTTATTTATGGCAGCAGGTAGCCTATATTTACTGATGAATAGAGCTCTTATTGGCCAAGTTTATAATTAGGCCTACTATCCTTCTATTAAGGCATGCTAGGAGGATTGCTACAGTTTATGTCACTTATACTTCCTAATCCCAGAAATTTGTTTTTCTTTGGTATATCTTACCTAATATTGGACAGCTCAATACTTGTCTTCTTAAAGCCTGTTTTTATTCATACGACCTTTATCTTCTCAGTTGAGTTGATTACTATTTTTGGCCCGTTATCTAATCGATATTGCACATTTCCTTTGACGTTTGTTTACACCGGAAAAGAATTGGGTGTGACTTATCTTTCAAATGTAGTCAAACATACACATTGTCATCCAATTTGATTTCAATATTAATTTGCAATACTCCAGGCTCGTAGCCAGTCTACATAGCCTACCTAAATTAGGGGGGAGGGGGAGATTGGCATCGATTACTGTGAGGGTGGAGATCAAATGACTTTCTCTGGTTGAACTGTCAAAATTGGTGCAAAAAACATTCTATCTTTAGACCCTAGAGCATAATTATTTATTAAATTGCAAACCCAACAAAATATAATTGACGACAGGTCGTCAATATACCGGCATTCTATTCCAGTTCATTCTAATTTAAGATCAACCTGTCACCAAAGCATATGTAACCTGGTATACTAACGCTCTATATACTAAGCTGTAAGAAGATATATTGGCTCGCATATTTTTAACTTAAAGTTAACTCTTTTAGGGTTTTACTATTATGTTTTCAAATTTTATGCATGATTTAAATATAGACACACGTTCATGTCTTGTTTTACAAACGCTTTTCCTGAACATGTGACCTGAATGACTGTAGTCTATCTATTAAAGAAAGGAAACGGTATATCGGTTCACAGGTGAACTGTGGAAAATAATTCAGGGGAAAGAATTCAGTAATAAAAAGGCTAGATACTCCCTAAAATAATGCCTTGTTGATTAGGCTAGGCCTAGCTTATTTCATTTCTTTGTTTACGATTGACTCTTTGAACTTATTTTTAGGTTTCCTTTAGACAACAAAAGTTTGTTGAATAAGTGGATGGCAAACATTAGACGGCTATAAACAACCTAAAAGGTAAATACTCCTAAAATAATGCCTTCAGTGCAGTTAGGCGTCGTGCCTAGCTGCCCTCACCCATTCTCTTCGTAGAAAATATTTTCAATGAAACTAAGCAATTTAGAGTTTATTAGATGAAAATTTCCCTGTTTTCATGCGCTCAGGCCAAAAATTTCGTGCTTCTGAGGACCAAAAGTAAAATTTTCCAAGCCTCCAACCCTTCTGTCTATGGCCGCAGAAAAATATTTTCAGATAATACAAGTTAGAGTTTATTAGAGTGACAAATTTCCTGTTTTATGCGCTCAGGGACCAGAAATCGCGTTCTGAGGACCAAAATTTGTAACGACCCTGACATAAAAGAGATAATAGGCGTTAGAAGGAACATAAAATTTTAATTTAACTCAATTTGGACAATAACAGTATGTTCCCATCAGTGGACTTACCTGGTGTCATAACTATACAACATCAAAATCCCTCTATTATCGGATAAATCCACAATATCAAGTAGTTAATTATAAAACGCTTCATACTTCCATTAAGCGATTTTCAAATTGTAAATATAAAGGGAACTAACTCTAATATGTGGGTTTTCACGCGTCCTTGACCCCTGCTGTTGAATTGCACAATGATGTTTTAGCGTTGATTTCCCAGACGCTTTTATTCTCAAACAATGGAATCGTCGCTGGCTCACTTTTTTTTAAAATTAGGAATATATTTTTATTGTGGCTTTTTAAAATTTGGTAAAGTGTGGGATGCATACTTACTTAACTAATAATTTTAATAATCAAATACATCTTTATGGATAATTAATTTTTTTTTTTTTTGGATTTTCTTTTTGTAATTTATGGCAGCAGGTAGATTACTGACGAATAGAACTCTTGTTAGTGAAGTTTAAAATTTTAAATATTTATATAGTATATAATATTATCCCTTTATGGTTGTAATGAAACAAATCCCGATTGTCTTGGGTTGGTGACCACATGGTTAATAAGATGACTAAGCAGGTTGGTAGAATGAAAGATGAAGATGTCTGAAATTATCAAATAAATAGCCATAAATGAGGCAAATATTTTAGACAAGAATTTTGTTCAAAAAACCGAAGAGACAAGGCGAGATAAATAGTAAGTTTGATTTTTTCTATTTCATAGTTCATGAAAATTCGCTCGAAAGTACATTGTGTTTGAGTATTTTGTCCCCACAATCTTTACAGTCGCCATTTATTCTTAATCTCGGTAGTTTTGTTGTTGCAGGTAAAAACCCAGCATCCATAAACCTTCTAATTAGGGTTATGTGTCTTGCGACCGTTGTTCTTCCTTCCTTGAAACTGCATAAAATGTCCAACCAGATGCAGTTGGTGATGAGTCAAGTCTGTAGGAGAGTTTCTCCTTCGGCTGCACAATTTGAGGAGAGGAACAAACAGTTACTTTAGTGTAAATTTTGTATTGATATAAGATACACAAAATACCAAATATATGTTATTAAAACTAACAGTGTAGTAGCTTGTGATTTTTAAGCTTTTGATGCACTATCAATTATTCTTTTGAGCAGAATATATTTGATTTTAGAAACTTTTTTAATATTTTTTGTTTTTTTTAATAAAAATAGTGTATGATTAGAGACATTTTCGCATTCCCATATTTTATCATACGCTTCATCCACAGGTAACAGACAACCTCTTAGGACGCGTTTGACATTACCACCACCGCCGTTTGGCATAACATTCAGATGCAATTTTCAAGCATGCCCAATTTTATCATAATACTTTAAGCTTTGACTGGTGATCAGGTAATCGCCGTAGTTTCACACTTTTTTCCTGATCGCTTTCCTTGATAGGTCTAAACTTTATCCGAAAAGAACGACATTTAGAGGTTTTTGTTAGCCAGAAGGGGGCTCAACTTGAATTTTCTAATCGGGCGCCCCACCATATAGCACCGGGTCTGATTTTCATATATTGTTGAAAAGAGAATCACAAGGGAATATATATTGTAATTTGTAAAACTCAACTCTTTGTGTAAGTTAAAAAATGTGATACAGTCGTCCAAAGTTGTCAGAAATGTCAATTTCGAGATGCCTATAAAACCAAAAGTTAAAGTTCGTCAGCCAAGATAAGCAAATCTATGAAGGTCAAGGACATTCCACATTGAATTTTTCGAGGTCATGGAAGGTCAAGGTCACCCAATAAAGACTTTTGAATTTTTTTCAAACTGGGATAAAAAAAATTAAATTCGAAAAATTAAAATTCTGTTTCCAACAAAATTTGGAAAAAGTTACAAGGTTATAATAGATACCAAAATCATACAAATCGGATAAAATTTAACGGACTTAATAAAATCTTGCTAAATCTTAGGTGATTTAAATTATTCA
This sequence comes from Nipponacmea schrenckii, assembly GCA_030562195.1. Classification (NCBI taxonomy): domain Eukaryota; kingdom Metazoa; phylum Mollusca; class Gastropoda; family Lottiidae; genus Nipponacmea; species Nipponacmea schrenckii. Next base: position 9,719,752 of record CM060201.1, read on the forward strand.
TTATAGATAATATGTACTGTTTTGTCTACGTTATGTGAATAACACCGAAATCAGGGTTGTCCAAGTTGATTTGGTGTTTCATTCTTTCTATATCCTGTAATAAATCAGTAGGTCACCCTATTTATAGTCTACTGTCCACAGAAGGCCTCCTGGGGCATTACCACAGCCAAAGTGGCGCGCGGACACATTTGTGAGAAGAATAAAAAATATTAGTGAAGAAAAAAACAACGAAAAACTCTCTGTTACTGGCATTCAGAAGCCGATATGAATCTTTGATATACGGGATCCTTTAAATTTCACTTTCAGAACATTCTTCTAAAAAAATTATGCATTATCCTTGTTACTTCCTTGAGTGGCATTGCTTGATATAGATGGGAGTACCCTCGTTGAAACGTCGCAGCTTATTTAATAAAGTAATTGTTATCTTGTGCGACACAGAATGGAGCAAGATTTTCGGTCAAGAATTGAGGCAAATCAATATAAGCTGATTAGTATTTTATTTCTTCAAACGGGAAGTGGAAAATCTAAGTGTTACCATCCATTTGAAATATCTGAGTAAATTTAAGACATTGTCAAACACCGTATTGATAATCAGTCCATTGCTTTCAATTACCTTCACCTCAGCATTATTTCCGTTCCACCTAAAACGCGATCTGATTGGTCAGATATAAATAGCATAAAAATTATTTCCACGCCCAAAAAGTGAAGGAAGCCTACCCACGATGGTTTTGGTAAAACGTCATAGTATGTCCTTTGTCTATGGGACCAATTATGAAAAAATAACCAAGAAACGAATTTCTACTAAAACAGATTAAATTTGTATAACTTTAATCACAATGTATCTGATTACAGAGAAAAAGTATAAAAAGATATCGTTCATATAAAAATAGAAAACTATTAGATAAATATTACTTAAAATTGATTTTAAATCAGTTTATCCCTACTTTTAGAAGACATTATAACCCTTTCCTTTGTCGTTCATTATACATTCAACTTACATTGAAAAGCTGGTTTCATTGAGTTCGAGACAGGATTAAATTGGTTTTACTGCAGGACCACCACCTTGAATACCAGATATAGTTTTGACGATAGCACCAATACCAGTAAATGTTTGAGTTGGCGGACGACCTGGACCACCTTTACCACCCCAAGCTCCTGTTTGAGGAAGAAATTGACCCATGGGGAACTGTGGTCTAGCATCTGTAAATTCAAATCGTTTCAAATATCTGTCACTATTACAATGAACAACATTGGTTATAAATCAATGCAATGTTCAAGACTAAGAAACAACGACAGTGGCTAGTGAAAATAAATCTTCGCCTTGATGGCGAAAGGTATTATTATAAGTTGGTTATTGAATTCAAAGAAGTGTTGCTTAGAGTAGTGTATGCATATTTTTGAAGAATATGAATGGTTTACTCACCTGGACCACCTTTGCCACCCCAAGCTCCTGTTTGGGGAAGAAATTGACCCATGGGAAACTGTGGTCTAGGATCTGTAAAAGTTGAAGACGTAAAAAGTACAAACACTAAAAATGTACTAATGTAAACAAATTGTGGTCAGGATGGATGCAGACAGGTTTTATGGACATCCAGTAAGCAAAGTTACTGAATATTTTGTAGATAGATAAAACTCAGATTTAAAAAACGATATGATACAATATGAAAGGTATTACTCACTTGGAAAGTTTCCCAGTCCTGATCCAATTCCGAATCCTTGCATAGCCATTCTACTACCATACATATCACTCAATGTATCCATCATATCACCATTCATTAATGGGTTTCCCATCATCCCCATACCTCCATACATACCAGCTCCACCCATACCTCCATACATACCAGCTCCACCCATACCTCCTGACCTACCAGCTCCACCCAAACCTTTAAACACCGAAGTATAAATCTTTGTAACCAGTGTAAAATCTCAACCATGAGTTATCTTTATTTAAGAACGAACGTTTAGAAATAACAAAACAAATTCTGTGGCTTGCATGTAGTTATTATGAGGAATGTTGTCACATCTACACTGTCTTCATTAAGTACTTCGGCACTGATAGAATGGAAATATACCAACCTTGAGAAGAAACCACCACAACTAAAACAGCTAAACTGAACACTTTGTAAGGCAACATCTGTAAGAAGAGGTATAATTCAAAAATATATATATATAATTGTGAAGTTAAGCCAATTTCGAAATTAGTTTCACGCAGTTGTAGCCATTTGAGCCTTAGCAGAGACGACAAACGTTGCTTGGCTTACCAAATTATCTTGTTTCTAGCGCAAATACTTTTATTATGCATATGCTTTCAATATTGTATAAAGATCAGATACCCGAGAACCTCAAGAATTGAACTGCTTGTTACTTAGACAATTATTAAAGGTCGCTTGTTCCGACAAAAATAGACAAACTATTCGACACCTTACCTTAAGTTGTATCACCATTCGAACTGCTTGAAGAGGGGTTGGAATGCGTTCTGGGGTTTGGCTGATTTTCTGTGGCCTTTATTGTACCAAGAAATGGAGAGCAATTTGTTAACTGTCAGTCGGCATTGTGCTCGAGGCTCGGATTATACTCATCATGTCACTTGTACTATTGTGCAATTTATTTTAAATGCTGTACAATCAATTATCTTTACTACATAATTTGTACTGGATTATGTACATGTTCATACCGTACATAATACATTTATATATTTGTTTTACTACCATGAGCTTTTTTTTTATAATTTATCGTTTTAAACCACTATATTGAGGACGCCAAACATAACCTCACTAACTTCCCGAAACCAGTCTATAATTAAGCTACCAATAAAAATAAGAACTTTATATATCTTACTCAATGGAACAGACAGTCAGTTATCCCCCATAGTCAAATATTTCCATGAATATCTTTAAAACTGTGTAAATACGTTTGACTTTTTGTACACATAAAATGTCATATATTTTTCAATTTACAAGTATTTTATATCGAAATGTATTATGGAGAAGGGGCATTTAGGCGTAAGCCTGTTCCATTATACAATTAATGTATAAATAGAAATATTGTTAATAAAAAAAAACAAACCAACACGGATGGAAGCAATTACAGTGCACGTGCAATTTCATCTCAACTAGCAAAGATAAAGCTCAAGAAGTATATTATCACACCAATTGCTTGGTGGCATTGTAAAATCGAGAATAATAATAATAATAATTGTGGTTCGTCAATGCATCTATCTATACATCGCCCAAGCAACATTCAATAAGTCATCAAGTTTAAGTAGGCCTACACCAAATCCAAAATAGTACTATCTTTATACAATAATAATTCTTTAATTCTTGGTATTATAATTTCAATTATGTTGTTACATAAGTAATGATAAGTTGTCATTACAATAGGGTTTTCATATTCTATGATGATTCGAAGATGATTAACTGAAAGTAAATTAATCAGCACTACAAAGCTTTATGGGTAATACTGTAAATTCCAGCGTGAGTGGAGGAAGAAAGTTCCAATTGCGTAGAAATCGAGCAAAAGAGCAAACACACGTGTCTAATATGCAGGAGATACAGTCAAAGAAACGATAAATAAGATTAATACCGAATGTTTTTAGCCACGGATCTCAAATTAAGAAACAAGTCAGATCCTTTGGTGCGTTATTCTTTTGTTGTTCTTTGAGCGGTCATTGATAGACCAGATTGGGATGCAGTGGTTTCCTCCCGTTTACAGTTCCATCCACAGTGGTTTCCCCCCTTTACAAGTTCCACCCTTGTGATTCACCCCCCCCCCCCCCAGTGGTTTCCTCACCCATATATATATTATGTATGCTTAATTAAGGATAATTTGAATTAAAAACATATTTTATTTTCATCAATAACATTAATACATAAATATATGTCTTTCCTATTTTCACTAAGGAGATTTATTTTCCTGCAAAACATTTACTAGCTCCTTTTAACAGTTGTGATGTCGAAATTTCTTTATTATCATACTTCAACCATAAATCCATCAATTTCTTATTTATGAATATGTTGTTGCTTCAAACCTTGTCTTAAGAATAGTGAACAAGTTGTTTGAGGGGTTCTATAATGACTTTCTCTGCCAGACGATTAAAGGTTGCTAAAAATGCCGGTAAAAATGGGAGTGCCATTATATTTCGAATAAATTCGTGCAATCCTTTTCTTCTATTGAATGTTTCCTGCAGGGCAACAGCTTGTACTTTGTTCTCTCAAGGCAACCCAACATACAGCTTCAAAATCCAACATACCAAACTGAACATTAACTTCCACAAGACTCTTGATTTTCTTCAACACCTCAAACAAACAATAAATAATCATTGACAATCATTCACTTAATTAAGACTGATAAAAATATGTCTAATTGAAATTGGTTAATTAAAAGATTAATTGATTTTACCTCCACATAGTCTTGAAATTTAGGTAAAACTTCAAAGTCGTTTATCTCGAAAAAGTGAAAAAAGACATACGCCCACTTCAGCAAACAGAATATTCCATGTTTTTCATTTAATCAAGGGCAATAACTCATAAACCGACATCAGGAATCGCACCATTTTTTAACTTGTCCAGATATTATTAAGATGAATACACATACCAAGTTTCATTCAAATCGGATAAAAAATACAGCTTCTATTGCATACAAAAGTAAATTTTAACCTTTTCTCATTTAATCAAGGGCAATAACCCATAAACAGATATCTGGCGAGATAAAAATTTATTTAAAGGGTGAAAAAACACACATACCAAATTTTAGCGTTTTTTCATTTAATCAAGGGCCATAACTCATAAACCGACATCTGGAATCGTGCCATTTTCGAACATGTCCGAGATATTATCAAGATGAATACACATACCAAGTTTCATTCAAATCGAATGAAAACTACAGCTTCTATTGCGTACAAAAGTAAATTTTAACGTTTTTCCATCTCATCAAGGGCCATAACTCATAAACCAACATCTGGAATCGTGCCATTTTCAAACTTGTTTGAGATATTATCAAGATAAATACACATACCAAGTTTCATTCAAATCGGATAAAAACTACAGCTTCTATTGGGTACACAAGAAAATTTTAACGTTTTTTTATTTAATCAAGTGCAATAACTCATAAACCGACATCTGGAATCGTGCCATTTTCGAACTTGTCCGAGATATTATCAAGATGAATGCACATACCAAGTTTCATTCAAATCGGATAAAAACTCTGGCCTGCATCCTGTACACAAGTAATTGTTGACGGACGGACGTATGGACCGACGTACCGACGGACGGACAGGGGTGATGGCAATATACGTCCACATTTTCATGACCATTTTAGTGTGGGGGAGGGGGGTCGGCATCCAGCGTATATAGTCCTATAGTGGCTTGTTGCAGCTTACCAAAGCTTGGAACTGCTGCCACACCAAAACTCCTAAAGATGGAAAGTTGACATTTGCAAGGCAGGTAGCCAACCATCAGAAGTTATTTTCTGCGAAATTTCAGGTCCGTACCTTAAAAACTCTGATCGTTACAGCGCTTTTGGTGTCAGGCTTTTTCCCAGACCGAAATATCTGCCATTGTCATCTTGAAATTTGACAATGAAAACTTCGAAGTCGTTTATCGCGAGAAAGTGAAAAAATATCGAAAAATTGTTTCTGCCTGAAAAAGACGTAAAAATGGATAAGCTTTCATTTTATAAAAAAAAAATTGTCGATAGGATCAAAACTCGTCGAGTAATGGCCATTTTAGTGTGTGTGTGGGGGGGGGGGTTGGTCGGCATCCAGGCTATAATATAGTCCTTTAGTGCCTTGTTGCAGCTTACCAAAACTTGGAACTGCTGCTACACCAAAACTACTCAAGATGAATAGTTGTATTTCGCAAGGCAGGTAGCCAACTATCTGAAGTTATTCTCTGCAAAATTTCAGGTCCGTACCTTGAAAACTCTGGCAGTTACAGCGCTTTTGGTGTCAGGCTTTTTCCAAGAATATCTGCCATTGTCATCTTGAAATTTGGGTAAAACTTCAAGGTCGTTTATCTCGAAAAAGTGAAAAAAATCGAAAAAACAGTCTCTGTCTGAAAAAGACGTAGAAATGGATAAGCTTTCATTTTATAAAAAAATTGTCGATAGGATCAAAACTCGCCGAGTTATGGCCATTTTAATATGGGGGAGGGGGGTCGGCATCCAGCCTATATAGTCATATAGTGACGCGTTGCAGCTTACGAAAACTTGGAACTGCTGCCACACCAAAACGACTAAAGGTGGAAAGTTGAAATTTGCAAGGCATGTAGCCAACTATCTGAAGTTATTCTCTGCAAAATTTCAGGTCCGTACCTTGAAAACTCTGGCAGTTGCAGCGCTTTTGGTGTCAGGCTTTTTCCAAGACCAAAATATCTCTCATTGTCATCTTGAAATTTGGGTAAAACTTGAAAGTCGTTTATCTCGAAAAAGTGAAAAAAATCGAAAAACAGTTTCTGCCTGAAAAAGTCGTAGAAATGGATAAGCTTTCATTTTATAAAAAAATTCTATTCAGTTTGAAGATATAAATCGCGTTCAAAAGCACATTTAATCTATTCAATTAATAGGAAGGTAACAATAATAATAATAAACACTTTATTTTTCCTTCAGAATTCGGCCCCACACCCAAGGGCATGGTCCTGCCGAACATTCAACGAATCGTCTTGGAAAAGAGAATAATCAGTTATAACAGCAGAACTCGCGTTCACTAACATGGGACGAAAGCCAAGAATATCCAAACGGTCATCTTCATTCACTTCACACAATTCAAACACATTACACACAGAGGTAGGATCATCCCTATGTGAAATTGTGGCAGGGTGCATTTTAATAAAAACTTGTTTTTTTTATTTAATGGTTGTTTTATCTTAATGCACCACTACTGTTTTAATGAGCACATAATTACCTTACACTGGCCTTATACTAATGTTTTAATCTTTTGCCCTCTCTACGTTTCTTACTGAACTGACCTCACTGGACAATGTCATCTTCTGTCATTGGCCAGCTTAGTGAGTTGTTAGTGAGTTCATCACCTATCCAGTCAGACACTTTACTTTTACCTTAGTCTTTGAAGTAGAAAGCAGCATTTTTCTAACTCTTAGAAAATATCCAGCCAACTACTTCAAACTCTGTCTTCATCAATAGTTATTTCCTTTAAATAACTTCACAGGTATGTGTGTTTTGGGTATTTTATTGGGTAATTGTCTTTCTGGGGAAACTATATTTTGTAAGAGAGTTGTGTAAATGTAACCATGGTAATTCAAAAGTAACAATGGCAGCCATATTGAATTTTCTTAGTTTTCATATATATTATATGTTTAATTAAGTACATTATTGTTTAACTTTATTGTAATTAATTTACAGGTTTAAGATATTGTGGTATAAGATTAGATAGTTTATATAGTATTCAGCAGCTTTTGTTAAAACACCATCTTTGGGTTAGTTTTACTTTTATTACATATTTCATAATTAAAAGTATAGATATAGTCTGTATATATTGATAGTGTAAGTGTAAATAGGTATTTTATGTGCATATAGATATATTTGATTATGATACTAAATATACTGTGCTATGTTATTGTTGATGTATGTATATTTTATTAATTGTATCATATTATTTTACAGGGTTTTTATATAACGTTATGAACTGATATAAGAGTTTTCATTACAACACCAGTTAGTTTTCCCCCATTGAGCTAGCCCGGTTACAAAATCACCTGGTGTTCACCCTACTTGAATCAATTTTTTTTTTGTAATGACATTAATGTATGTGACTCATTCATTCCGATGTAGGTATCGTCAATGTTTCGGACTATATATGTCGTAAAAGACTTCATTATTGTTTTTTTTGTGAAAATGGATACTAAGGGAGGGCACTCGGTAGAGTAAAGAAAAAACTAGAGTATTTACATGTTTATGTTGAAGTCTTATAAAGATTTAGTATACAATCTTTCAACCCTACAATACAGCATTGGTGATGTGAAATATGAGCCACATAAACTGTACAAGGATGATTTTCCGCGAAACGACGAACGACGTTGAAATCAACCAATTGAGCATTTTACACATAGAACAACATATCCACACCAAAGTAAATTAATGCCAACAGCTTGTAACGTTTATTTATTGCAGACTTTAGATCGATCGGCAAGTAAATCGAAAATATGAAATCATATCTGCCATTTTTAAGGTCAACTTCGATTTGATGGGCTGTAAAAGCAGGTCATGCGTTCGAAGTTGGACATTTCGATAACCGTAACAAAAAACAAAACGAAATATTAGTTATTATAATAAATAATTGGTTTAAAACTTGAAACTTATTCATTAAATTTCATATAATAATAATTTTATATGATATATTCGATCTCCAACTTGATTTATGCATTAAAAGCATGTAGTTATTCCACTAATAGTGAGTCTTCTCGGGAATGGTTGCGTGAATGATTTTACACATTTCAAAATGGCGGCTAATTCAACAATTTAGCACTAAAAACAGAAAATTTGCAATGGTACGATATTGGGAAGTCATTAACTATATTAAATGCTAGTTTTGTTTTTGTGCTTTATATACCAATGATTTCATGAGTATTTTCAAGCCCCACGCTGGTTTCGATGATTGGATAATTGCGATTGTCTTACAAGGGAAAGTCATCGTGGACTACCTGACTACATAGCAGAATTTAGAAATCTGGCTTCTATATGTGAAATGCCTAACACAGATGATGAAAATCTTAGACCAATTCATTGAAAAAAGTTTCTAAGAACAATATTAGAGAACAATTGCTAGCAGAAGACAATAGTTTAATCCTTTTCAAAGCTATTGATATTGCTATGCGAATGGAATAAGCAATTAAGAATGCCAAGACAGTGAATCTATCAAGTAATGGTAAATTAAAACATCTATTAATATAATGTTAAGAAGGGAGGAAATTAGCCCAAGTTTCTGATGTCAAACGCACATGCAAGTCCAATGCAAACTAAGGCTCATCAAAAACAGCAACCAAGACAAGCACAGTCCAGTATAACCTGTTACCGTTGTGGCTCTCATCATTAGAAAGCTAATTATCGTACATAACATGTCGAACATGTTTTCAATAAACTTTGAAATGTATTCACAGAGTCCTAGAAATGATCGAAGTTGATCTTTATTTGTTGGAGACGGTGCATTTATGTCTGCCTGTGCATTTCTTCTTTAGGCTATATACCATTACCAGAGATAATGTGTACTAAATAGTCAACATTAGTTACACTTAACTTACACTTTTCACTTTTCCTTGTTAACAGTTAAACCATGATGTTTTCATTTGGATTAGCCAGTTCTAAGCAGTTCATCATGATTTGCTCTAGAATCTGCATGGAGAAAAATATCATCTTAGAAATAAGTACGCCTGGTGTGTCTTTAAATATTTCGCCCAACATTCTCTGAAATAGTGATGAAGTAGAGGCAAAAAAGAAACTCTTGTGAATCGAAATAAACCATCCGGTGTTATGAATGATGTAATATTTTTGGAGCGTTCTGTAAGTGGAACCTGATGTTAGGCACTAGTTAAATCTAAAGTGCTGTATATGGAAGATTTATTCATCTTTAAAGTAGGTAAAATTTTGTGAATGTTTGGCATTGGATGTTTTTCTACTACTATCTTCGAATAAACATCAAGTAGATCAACACACATTCAGATTTTGCCTGAAGGCTTCCGTGAAATAGCAATTGGAGAAAGACATTTGGAAGAAATGATAGGTTCAATTACACCATCCTTCTGTAGCTTATTCAGTTCCTCAGTCAGGTCTGCACATACTGAAAGTGGAATATTTCTAACTTTAAATTTTACAGGTTTTTCACCAGTTTTCTATGGAAGACAATCCCTGCCATAATTAAGCATTCTTAATGCTTAATTCGGTCATAAACATTAGTACGGTAAAATCAACATTTGTTCGCTTAATTTGACATTCGTTCACTAAATTCATAATTTGTTGTTAAAAATTTATCATTCGAATAAAGAATATTACTGAACAAATTAACGATAAAGTCGAACTAATCATGCCCACTTCATAACGCCGAATGAAGTTTACCGAACAAATGTTGAAAAACATGTCTCGCATTTCATGAGAATGTTATCATTATGACGACAAGTGGCGCTGCTCAATTTGAGTTAGGGCTTCGTTCCTATTTATTTGGTCAATTTTTATGGCCGGCCAGTGGCTGTGTACAAAGTAAAGAATCTTATTATGAATTCCAATTTGATAAAAAGCGAAGTTTTTAATCAAACTCTTGGTACTCTTTATTCATTGGAATGTGAGATTTATGAGATAAATATGGTGCCTATACCATGAAATGTTTTCAAAATGGCCAATTTTTGTACAGTCCACAGTGATGGTGGTGGGACAGATAATTTGATGGAATTTGCCAAATCCCAACCACATGGTTTCTTCAGACGTGTGAATATATCTAAAATGTATTGTTGATGAATACTGTGCATCTCGGACTTAGAGTCACATCAGCTGGAGTATAGAATCTATGGTAAGTATAATTCATTCCAGTGGACAGACAATCATCATAAGATTTTTGAGGAGATAAAGTATGAAATAAGTCAACGCCCAGTTCTCAGTGCATTTGACAGTTCCAATGAAGCTCAAACTATTGTTGAAACCGAAGCTAGTTAATATGGTTTGGGTGCAACACTTTACCAAATACTTAAAGGTGAAGAGAAGATAATTGCGTTTATTTCCAGAACATTATCTGAAACAGAACAGAGATTTTCTGTTATTGAGAAAGATTTTTTAGGCTTTTATTGGGCTACAAAAAGGCTAAGAATGTATATATGGGGTCTACAGTTCACACTTAGGAGCGACCACAAACCTTAATTCATATTTTAACCACAAAGGGATTTTCATCCGATCGTACAAGTCCACGCATCAACAGATGGTCTACAAAAATGTTGAATTTAACTACATGACAGAGTACACTCAAGTACCTGAAAACGTTTTAGCTGATTGTATGTCGCGACTACCAATTCCTGCGGACAAAGATGAATACAGCCATGATATACCTGCTGATGAATCAATAGCCAATATCCAGAAAAGTACAAATGGTATGATTTCATCTGTAGAATTTTAAGAAGCTACAATAAAAGACTGAAGATGTTTCATTAACTAGCTCATGGATTACAGCATCAAGATGGCTTATTGTACCGACATGAAAGACATACTCTACAGAATCGCGTTATCCAAATAGCACACGAAGGACACTATGGCATGACGATGGTGAAATGTCGAATCCGTCAATACTATTGGTGGCTTCATATGGACAAACTGGATAATATCTGCCAATGTTCATATTGTCAAACTAGTGACAAACCATTCAAATGTACAAATCCACCTTTAACTCCAATTCCACTTCCAGAAAGAGTTTGGCTTTGGCTTTAGATATTCAAGGCCCTTACATTAAAGAAGATGTGAAGTACAAATTTGTTTTAGTCCTGGTGAATTTTTATTCTAAATGGACTGAAGTAAAGTTTGTTAAAGAAGTCACAACTAACGTAGTTCTTCCAGATGTTTTCTCAGAAAGTTTGCCTGAAACCTTGGTAACTGATAATGGTGTACAGCATAAAATGTTTTAGTGGTCCGAGTCCTATATAGGGGGGCAATTTTTGTTTATTGTCTTAACTTGTTTTACAACATCTCAGGATGAACCTGTCCAAAAATTATGCAAATAAACCCCAAAGTATACAAATGACAGCGTTTTTACTGATGCACCTCTACCTCTATTTAGCCCTCTATAAGATATCATTGATGGCGCGTCTTACACTAAATCAATCATAACTTTCTTATTTCTCTAAATAAATGAAATTTGTAAAGACTAATAAGTATTTTAACATAATTCCAGCCTACAAACCCCAAAAAGGCAGAAAAAATGGCAACATTTGTTACCTAGTTGGCCATTCAATGTCTCTACACTCATTCTGACTGTTCCTGCTGAAATCTTCATAATTATCATAAATTTGAGTTTGAAATTGCCCCAGAGATAATTCAGGCTGTTTTTACTATCCAAAAAGCATTCTACATTCTCCTGATTCCAGGAAAAAGGCATACCATACATTGAAGTGGACTTTCAGGGCAGCTATAGAAATTGTATTCTTGAGGTCTGAAAAATACATAAGAAAAACCAAATTTAAATGGTTGAAATAAGGAATATCTGCATTAGGAATTTTATTAGGACTCCATAGCCTCTTCAAAATGGCTTGTTTTACTAGATATTTAAAGTAGAAAGTGCAAAAAAGGGAAAAAAGGAATTGGCCTATTGGCCATAGGCCCCAAAATGCCGATTTCCAATATATGACCCTAAAATTCTAAATTTTCACAAAAATTGAGAGATACCAACCTTTTTTGTAGTTTCCATTCATAAAAAGGCCAAAATTATCAAAAAGCATGTTTGTTTTTGAGTATCAGCTCCAATATTCAGGACTTAGTCCGCTAATTCATTTGCCATCTATTTCCATGTTAAATCACAAAATTCAACCTTCTAGAACTTTTTCCAGAAATCTCGTTGAAAACTTTCTTATATGCCACATGAAAGCCAGGCCAATACTTGGTTTCTGTACAAAAATCCAATATAGCATGACCATGAAAATTTTGAACTAAACAAAATGAAAGTAAACCACTACATTTTATCAACATCCGCTTGACTGTCACTGCACACAAAACCACTATTTTTAGAAATAACCTTCCGCCAATTAAATTTCTCATTATCTCAGAAATTCTGAAAGAAAATGCAATTTCAGACATCAAATTTCAAATCTAGACCAAAAATTAGTCCAAAATGGGCATGCAAACACCCCCAAAGGAAGGGAGAAAGAGGATTTCTAAAAATAGAACAATCATTAGCATAAAATGTTTTAGTGGTCCGAGTCCAGAAGGACTCGATCCACCAATTCAATTGCCATCTGTTTCTCTGTTAAATCACGAAATTCTCGTTGAAAACTGTCCTATATGTCAAACGAAAGCCTGGCCAATACTTGGTTTCTGTACTAAATTTCAATATAGCATGACCGTGAAAATTTTGAACTAAACAAAATGAAATCGGTCCACCAATTCATTTGTCATCTGTTTCAATGTTAAATCACGGAATTCAACCTTCCATAACTTTTTCCAGATATATCTGAAAATATATATTTCACATGAAAGCCTAGCCAATAATTGGTTTCTCTACAAAAATTCAATATAGCATGACCATGAAAACCGCTATTTTTAGAAATAACCTTCCGCCAATTAGATTCCTCATTATCTCAGAAGTTCTGAAAAAAGATGCAATGTCAGACATCAAATTCCAAAAATTAGTCTAAAATGGGCATGCAAAAACCAAAAAAAGAGGGGGGAGAAAGAGGGTTTCTAAAAATCACTAAATAATCATTAGCATAAAATGTTTTTGGTCTGAGTCCAGAATATTTACATGTTGATGTTGAAGTCTAATAAAGATTTAGTATACAAATATACCTTTCCACCCTACAATACAACATCGTTCCCTTTCATATGGAAGACGATAGCGGCCATCCTCTTTTTTCAATGTCTCAAAGTCGCCAGATTTCAAAGTCGCCAATTCGCCAACTCGACAAGTCGCCGGAAATTCGAAATGGCGACTTGGCGACTTGGCGACCCTGAAATCCAGCGACTTGTCGACTTTGAAATCCGGCGAGCTGTCGAGTTGGCGACTTGGCGAGTTGAATATCAAAGTCGACAAGTCGCCGGATTTCAAAGTCGCCAACTCGACAAGTCGCGGTTAACAAATGGCCGCTATCGGCTTCCATACTTTCATGTAAGGTAACTCATTCCCTTTCATGTAGGTAATTCATTCACTCTCATGTAGGCGGATCATGCACTCTGATATAGGGGATTTGGGTGACTTATTCTCTATGATGAGGTAGGTAACTCATTTACTCTCGTGTAGAATACTCGTGCACTCTGATATTGGTGACTCATTTATGAAGTAGATGTAGGTGACCAATTTAATTATTCACTTATATTGTTTTAGCTATGTGTCGAATTTCATAACATAATCGCACCATTTTTTTTTCTAGGGATTTTTTATAGCACCACACTCAGGGTTTTACAGCATTATTAGGTTTGCCACTATCACCGTTTCTGACAGGACACCAAGGGAAATTTTACAACTGATCTTATTAATATAAGTTTGCAGAATAGCTTCTGACCTTTTTTTACGACATATATGTTATATGTTAAAATCTTGACTCTTTATTTTCAAAAACAGCCGTTGGGCAAATTAAATAAAATAAAAAAAAGGCTTTTTAGATAATAAGGAAACGAGTTTTAAATAATATTTGTGTAACTTTATTTATATTTAAAAACTATAAAAAAAAGACATCTTTCATATAAAAATAACACTATTAGGTATATATAACATGATTTCAATATATACATAAAACTCTTGGTACATACATAAATACCAACTTACAATTTGTACAGTTTGTATGTGTTTCAATTTTAGGCATAAAATAATGGTTAATAATTTTTTCTTGGAAAATATGCAACGTCGTTCGTGGCTTGGCCAGTGAGAGGTTTTCCTGGAGGACCACCACCTTGAATACCAGATATAGTTTTGACGATAGCACCAATACCAGTAAATGTCTGAGTTGGCGGACGACCTGGACCACCTTTACCACCCCAAGCTCCTGTTTGAGGAAGAAATTGACCCATGGGAAACTGTGGTCTAGGATCTGTAAAAGTTATAAATGTAATGATCAAATGTTAGTCTATAATAATAGAAAAGAAAAGAATCGGTCAGGGAGACATAAAAAGTTCCAGACTATTAGAAACACTAACATTATACTAATGTAAACAAATCGTGGTCAGGATGGATGCAGACAGGCTTTATGGACATCCAAATCACAATTGCAATGAGTATAGTAAGCAAAGTTACTGAATAGTTTCTCGATAGATAGAACTCAGATTTAGAAAACGATATGATACAATATGAAAAGTATTACTCACTTGGAAAATTTCCCAGTCCTGATCCAAATCCAAATCCTTGCATAGCCATTCTACTACCATACATATCACTCAATGTATCCATCATATCACCATTCATTAATGGGTTTCCCATCATCCCCATACCTCCAAACATACCAGGTTCACCCATACCTCCATACATACCAGCTCCACCCATACCTCCTGGCATACCAGCACCACCTAAACCTGCGGACATACCAGCTCCACCCAAACCGCCTTGCATACCAGCTCCACCCATACCACCAAACACACTAGCTCCAGCCAAACCACCTGACATACCAGCTCCACGCAAACCGCCTTGCACACCAGGTCTACCCAAACCTGGTAATGAAAGACCACAAAGACAAATTATCAAAATGAACTTAAAACACAGAAGTTTTTCTCAACAATTTTTCTTTTATTTAGCGTATGACTGTGTAGTTATGTCATCTAGTAAAATTTGCTCGAATTGAAAATCATTCCTTCAAATAGAATTTAAACTGCAAAATATTGGAGGAGTGTTGTCACATCTACAATGTCTTCATTAAGAACTGATAGAATGGAAATATACCAACCTTGAGAAGAAACCACCACAACTAAAACAGCTAAACTAAACACTTTGTAAGGCAACATCTGTAAGGAGAGGTATAATTCAGAATATATATATATATGATTTTGAATTTAAGCCAATTTCGAAATGAATTTCACGCAGTTGTAGCCATTTTAGACTTAGCAGAGACAGCAAACGTTGCTTGGCTAACCAAATTATCTTGTTTCTAGCTCAAATACTTTTATTATCCATATGATTTCAATATTATATAAAGATCATATACCTAAGATAAATTAGAATGAAACTGCTCTGAAGACAAACTATTCGACACCTTACCTTAAGTTGTATCACCATTCGAACTGCTTGAAGAGGGGTTGGAATGCGTTCTGAGGTTTGACTGATTTGCTGTGGCTTTTATTGTACCAAGAATTGGAGAGCAATTTGTTAACTGTCTGCCAGCATGTGCCCGAGGCTCGTATTATATTCATCATGTCATGAGTACTTGTATTATTGTATAATCTATTAAACAATCGGTTATGTTTACTACATAATGTTGGACTCTTGAACTAGGATTAACAGAATATATCCTTGTATGTACTTAATCAAAATCTGTTGATGAATGATGTCGGAACTCTTTATCATAAAATTTCAATTTCAATTTAATAGTATTTTAGAATAATCAATCCTTCTGACTTTCACCATGACAAAAATCAAATCTGGCTAGGCATTTCTTTCGGTTTCTATAAATAGCTGAACTATAAATGAATCCATCCACACATAGACAGATTTTCATCATTATCCCGTACGCCTAACAGCACTGAAGCAATGCGTTGCATTCGGAGATTCGTTTGTTTTCTGCAAAAGGCAGAAAATGTTCATGAAGAAAAATGCTCATTATAAATGGATTTGGATTCTATGACAAACGCTTTCACCCCCCCCCCCCCAACAAAACCCCTTATCTCCCCTTTTCCCCTCTTTGCCTCCCCCATCATTTAAAAAAGATAATAAAAAATGGATAAAAGGTCGTTTAATCTAAAAATATATCGGATCGCCGAAACTCATATTTTGTAGATTGCCCAAACGCAAAGAATAATATCCAACAGATCGTTTATAGATTAAATTCGCAATTTTCAGATGGCGATGATACCATACATCGTTCAACAAATATAATATATAGCATTGGGTGGACATTATCGATAGCTATATAATTTGTACAGATCAAAAGGCCGCCAATGGTTCAAGATGTCAGGGTATAACATGGAGACACCACATACATAATATAGGCGCAGCTTTATGGAACAACAATCACTGGTTAAAGTTTTTGCGACGTTTCGGCCTGTTTCCCCCGCCGCCTCAGGCACAGAATGACAAGACATGATAGGCAACGATATATATACAATTGTACTTATTATTAAAATAAAAACGTTAAATTGTTACATGTTTGAACCCGTTTGCCTTCAGTCTTCTCAAGCTTGTTTATGAGTTTATTTGCCACATCTCCATATTGATGACGAAATTAAATTGTAGAAGTTAGAGAAAAGGTGAAAAAATGTAAAAATTGGATCTCAAAAAGTCTCTCACAAAAGTAGACAAATGAATAAAAGTTAATTGCTAACTTGTAGTCTTTAGCGAGAAGTGTTAAACAACAGAAATTTGATGAAAATCAGATCAAAATTAGAGGAGAAAATGAGAAAAAATGTAAAAGTGGATTTTGTCCTACGTCATTTTCGGTTGCACAAAATGTTTTTGGGAAGTTTTCGACTCAAGAAGTGTCAGGTCATTCAGAAAAGTTATACTATTAATATGTCTTGAAACGATTTAGACAATTGTAAAAGACAAGCACAATATTCATGGGCATTTGAGAATCGACAATCGATCGGCAATTGCTGACTTAACCAAAAAAGGGGGTACGAAGTCGGTAGAATTACTGAATGTATCCCAAGAGATATGGCATTATTGTCTGAAGAGACAACTAATTTTTACAGCAGAGTATCTTCCAGGGATAGAAAACATGAAAGCAGATTGGGAGTAGGAATTATATGGATTCAAGCGACTGGCGTCTGAATCCAGATTATTTTCGATTCCATTTAACAGTCTGAAAGCTTATGCCTTTCCCCCGTTTTGTCTCATCGGGAGGTTGATATCATAAATGTTTGAGGAAGGGGTTTCATATAGCACTATAAATCCCTTAAGATCAGCTATTACCGCCATTTATCCTCTTATTTTAAATTTGCCTGTTGATTATTGCCCTGTAGTTAAAGAGACTATGTCAGCAATTTTTAATGAAAAGCTCCTTCAACCCAAATACTGTATACAGATACTTGGGATGTGAATTCTGTTGGTGCAGAATGACTCTCTGATAATTTATTAACACATTAATTAGCAATGTTGCTTGCTCTCACAAATGCTAGCAGAGCATCCGAACTGTGAAACATTAATCCTAACAATATTGATGTCTTTGGGGAAAAAATGGAAATTGTTGTAACTTATTTGAATTAAACAAGGAAAGTAGGATCCAGGCAAGTTGTTTGTTCGTAATTTTATAGGTGGTAGTCTTTTTCGGTGGTATGAAGCCACATAAACCTGTTGTTACTTGTACAATTTCAAATTGGATAAAAAAAAGCTTATGAATCAGGTTGGAATAGATACTGAGATATTCCAAGCACATTCCACCAGGTCGGCATCGACATAGAAAGCCAAAGTACAAGGTTTATCTAAAGAAAATATAATTAAGTGGTCTCTCAATTTTTCACTCAGTCTGTCTTAAAAAGATGACTTTGAACCATCGATTTTAGATCTTATTTCAGTTGATGAAATAAAATTCAAAATTGTATAAGCGTGCGAAGCACGCGAAATGAAATTATAATTTTATGAGTCAACTGAAAGAAGTTCTTAATCCCACCCACTCCACCCTTAGAAATTATATTTGTTTCTGTTATATTTTTCAGAAATTAGAGGAGTGTGATTTTTACTTTTAAAGACGTTTTTGACAGTTTAAAGAAGATAGTTGTTCTTCTGCAAGTATTTTTTTGGACGGTGTCCATTTAATTTGATACACAGCACAGTGTAGTTTTTTTGTTTTTTTGTTTTTTTTTTATCCAATTCGTGTTTTTTATTATGAAGAACTTTACTATAAATATTAGCTTTGTTTTGTTCTAGTTATGAGATTAATTTATGAGCTCAACGCATGTGTTTTCTTTCGTAACTTGCAATCTCAAGAAATGAGGACGAGTTCTCGTTGTTTCACACGAGACTTAGTTGCTTTAAAGGGGCTTAACTCTGGATGAGTCTGGGAAAATAAAATTTGGAATTTATTTCAGTTAACTCATAAAATTATAATTTCATTTCGCTTATAAAATTTTGAATTCTATTAGACTAGACCTAATTGACCAAACATACCTTTCTTTCAGCTGGTCATAGTCATATATATGGTATATATGTTCAATTATGTAGACTGAAATGACAAGAAACGTGGTCACCAGACTTTCACTCGTCGACTAAGATAAGAAACCACTATCACCATTCATTCAATGCAACCAAATGATGTAAAGATCCTAAATATCGACTTTGAGGTAAAGCAAAATGAAACTAAAACATTAATAATGAATCATTTGACTACTGTAAATCGCTACTAATGAATCATTTGACTACTTTAATCTCTCTCGTTGTTCTCCATGTAAAAATCTTACATGTCGAGCACGTCCTATCACGATCAAGCGTCTATATTATGTTCGGAAAGTTTTTTTTCATTTTCCTGAACCTGATCGTGATAGTGAAGTCGAAGAAAGCCATAAGGTGTATTATAAAGGGCATTTTGTAAGACGTGCTGTTTACATTCAATCTGTCGAGGGCTTTGATTGGCTGAATTCGCTGGCATGTAAGCCAATCACAATCACAGCGCTGCATTTCTTGACACAAGAACATCGGCTTTTAGTTCAAGGTATAAGACTAAGTTCTTAATACCTTGACCATTGTAAATATGAGGTCCGACCCGCCATCTGAAACTACTATTGGTCCTTTTTTAGCTTCTAAAAATGGTATTATGGCTTAAACTACAAACTCTCTGACCAAATTGGTGTAGGGTTTCAAAATATTTTCGACCTATCCGTCGAGGTAACAGATGAAAGTGCCAACTTGCCGATTGCCAGCATTTGTGAAATCCGTTTTGTCGCTAGCAAATATCGACATAAAATTATCTTTGGAATGAACATGCTTAAAATAAGATTCATTATGAAAGATTATGTTAATAAATTTATTAATAAATTCTATATTTAAAAAACATTTACAAAATTTTCCAATAATACACTTATGGGTATTTTATTTTTGAGTAGATCTGTTCTATATTCTTTTTCTATGGATTACTTCTGATGATTATTTAGATGATTTATGATTTATGTGTTTTTAAGCCACTCTCTTGACATTCTTACGCTGAAAATACAATTGATAATATCTTAGTCGAATTTATAAAATTTGTTCAAATTTGTAAAATTAAACATTGAAACACAAGCAATGATAGACATCCTGAAATTTCAGGAAACAATGTTGGACGTCCCGAATTCTCAGAAACACTTTTGAATTTTTTATTTTTAGAAATTCTAAACATTCTGAATTGTCAAAACGAATTCTAGACATCCTGAATTGTCACTAACAGTTGTTAAGGGACATTCCGAAACAGTTTTTTGCATTCTGTCAGAAACAATTTGAGACACCCGGAATTGTTTGTCACAAATTAGTTTAGAAAATTCAAAACGCTACAATAACGTCAAGTCATGGGCTCTTCCACGTAAACTTTTATCCAAGTCATTCAGATTTAAATATGACCCAGCAAATTCTCAAGAAGAGATGATTAGATTATAAAAACTTCGAATGCACACCTTTCTGACTAACTCTTCGGTTGTTTTTGGACGGAGCTCGTAATAACCGTAATCGAGATTGTATCGAATCACGGTTTCGAGTGGAAGAGCCCCTCTGAAATGAACGTCTAGGTGAAGTGTTGACTTTGGATTGAATGGGAAATTGTGGTCTGTTATGCCATGCTACTCTTCTTTGTGTCGTTGTTGTTTCAGTAGCCTCTGTATTTTGTGGTACAGTCTGTTTCTTAGGAACCCTTTTCTTAGGATTCATATTATTTGGAACCTTTTTCTTAGGAACCCTTTTCGTAGAATCAATAGTCTTGGAGGCTGCCTTTTTTGTTATATTAATGGCATCAGTTTGGGCAGTTTTCGCAACCATTGAAGCTACTCGCATAGGATCAACATTCTTTATCGTAGCTGAAGTCCTTGTTGGTCCACCTGCTGATTCAATGAAAGAGCTCATATCTTTCGGGACTGTTTGAGTTAGAACTGTGTTTAGTGGGGTCTGTTGATCTAAATTTATCCAAGTTACCTTAGGCTGAGTGTTAACTTGTTGTGCAATTCTCCCAGCTGGCTGAACTGCTTGTGTGCTGTCAACGGTATGAGCAGGTGACTGTACATATATAGTTTGTTGGGGAACACCCATCAACAGAGGATCACTTATAATTTGTCCTCCAAAGATTGGATCAGGAACTGCAAAAAAAAAAAAAACAGATTATGGTGATTCTAATTTCATTGGATATCTAATAGGGTGAATTAGTGCTCAGCAGTACATTAATATAATGTCAAACTATTGTGTTGAAAACGCCCAGCTTTAATAGTTGACTCTCACATATGAGATTTTGATTCAAAATCAATGCTTCTAACATATATCTTCCTAGTCTTTTCGCATTCAGCTGTAATTTAGTAGGACGTAAAACGTCATTTTATTTCATAAGCATGGTTTTTACTCACCCATATGAGACATTCCAAAACCAGCATGAGGAATTCCTATATTAGCTGGGTAGATATTATCACTGTACAGGTTAGAAGCCAATTCATATCTGTGTTTGAGAAGGTCGCCAGCTAAATCTTGTCTGTAGTCAACATAGTTACCCAAATCCATAGGGTAATGAGCATCACTATAATTAAAATAAATAACGGATGGTCTTAATCAGTAATCTGAACAATTGTGCTCCATCTCGATTTACTTAACTAAAAAAAAATATTTATTCACCGGAATGTATGTCGTCCACTTTTCATTTCGCTATTTCCCAATTTCCCCCTCTTTCCCCCCCATTTACTATTTTTGAAAATCAGTTAAAGGTTTCCCCCCCCCCTCTATCTAAATCTGTCAGTGCCAGGATATATGGCTGTCTCCCCGAGTGGGTGTAAGAGAACATTCATTTGAATCGTGTAGGCGACAGTACTTCTCGTTAAAACTGAGTTCTGAAACCACTTTTTTAAGGGTGGTGAATGACTCAGTGGTTAGCGAGTTGGACTGTCGTCTGCTAGGCGACTAGGTGCCGTGGGTTCGAACACCGATCAGTGCGAGGAAATAAAAATTAGGTCTGATTCCTAGGCCCGTGCTTTCCCAGAACTACGAGATAGTAGTTTCCCCCCCCCCCCTCTATCTAAGTACGAAGTGAAATTGTAGAATTGTTTAAAAATTTTGAACTTTCTACTTACTTCGTGAGGAAACGATGGTCAGTAGGAAAGACAAAAAAGCACAGGATAAACTGATATGTGACACCATCTGAAATACAAAACTCAAATTGGATTTTGGGAAGACATTCAGACATGACACTCGGGGTGATTATTTGCTAAACGTTTTTTCAGTGAAGTCTAATTCTACCCATTAGAATGAATAAAATATAGATTCCTAGCCAATAAGAGAATATTATACTCGGCAATGCTTAAATCAAAACAGTAATTAAATAATTGCTTAGTTTCGTGGATTTGGCAAATAATTAAATTCAATAGTGTAAGTTATTAATTTTCAACTAAAAATTTATCAGAATATAATTCTACATATAAATTAGCATTTATTTTAATTCTATTTAAGGAAAAGAATTCCTCTAATTTGAATTTTTAAAGCTTAACTGAATATAACTAAGTTTAACGAACTTACCGTTGCAAACTTAATTGAAACACAGCGATAACAATACTTTGTTTACGACCCTTATATACGCCAAATTAAGGGTATGTATGTATTCATAAATCATAAACACCGTGTTCTTAACATCATTTCTTTTATTTCAAGTCATGTTTACATGCCCTCTTTGTGGATTACGTCATGACAGAGACAGTAAGCGACACCGATTACGTCACTTATATATGAGTATGTCATGTCAGTGACATAGTGGATAAATAATTGTTATGTACGTGTAAGCCATAACATGTAATAACACATGAAAATGAAGAAGTTTTGTATGTGTATTGTAGACACCGATTACATTAATTTCATTTGAACCATTCCAATTTCCAATCAGACGTATGTAGTTCCTGCTATTCCACTAAACGTCCAATACACATAACAAATTAACAAAACCACTTTATAATCCATTTAACCTTAGAAATATAATACAAACTTGTTTCCATCATTTGTAATATGTTCACCATTAAATCGAGATGTATATTGATGAATAAATTGCTTCAAAAACTTTCAAGCAATGATTATCAATGGACAGTATACGACATTGGAATGAATTATTTTTTTACAGTGTATGCTTGTCCTATATGTAACGTAACGATACAATAAAAATCGTATCTCCTAGTTGAAGTTTCCCAAACCAAGACTCTTTCGTCTGACTATTTTTAACACAGCAAAAAAATTGTAATTATCTGTAGTAAAAAGTAGACAATATACGCAAAATATAGAAAAAGTCTGTTTAGTTTCACAGTGTTTTTGTTTGGTATATTAGGTACATAGTATGCTGTCCTTTATGCTATGTAACGAAACAATAAAAATGTTATCTTATAATATCATAGGTTGAACTTTTTACTTTCCCCAAACACCCTTCATGTTCGACTGACTTTATTTGTTTTTTAAAACACAACAAAAACAGTAAATATCAGTTGTGAGAGAATACTAAATTGGCACGAAAAATTTGATTCAATCGATGATGAGTTATATGGTCATATATCATTATCGCTTGATAGATAGATAGATAGATAGATAGATAGATAGATAGATAGATAGATAGATAGATAGATAGATAGATAGATAGATAGATAGATAGATAGATAGATAGATAGATAGATAGATAGATAGATATCTTTATTCTCTTTTGCGACCCCATAATAGGGTAAATGAGAAATACATACATACATATAATAATAAGGAAATGTATACGTATATGAACACATACCAAAAATACACTGAAGTGTATGCTTTAGATAAATCCATAAACAAAATGAAAACAGAAAAAAGTATTGAAAAGCCTTGATACATTTGTGTGTATTTAAAATGAAATATAAGTAATTTACATGTTTTTTCTTAAATATCTAAATAATCTTGCTCTTTGGAACATTCATTTCATTGTTTGGGTATTACACCCGACCGAGGTGGAATTAATGTAACTTTCTGATCATTCAGATTGACAAACCCAAGGACCACCAGGGTTCGTTTATTACAAAGACCATGAATATAATGAGCCCATGTATAGCTGCATTCTTGACTATTGCGGCGATAAATCAAATATTACATGTAAAAACAATAATTGATGACAACTTAGCGTAGATTACAATCATCTTCCTTTCCGAGCGACCATTTTCTTTTACTACCATTAAAGCTACTTTTAGCTTTTTTCAATGCTACTCAAACGGGTAAGCACAAACCAAGTACGGTTGAAGAGTAGTGATATACCATCAGGTACATAAAACATGATAATTATTCCTTCCATGTTTGACATCCAGCAGTGTAAACCTGCTCAAAACTTGCTTTAAACTTGGTTTCAATTCAAGAGTAATCCAACACCGATGAAAAGACACCCAAAAGAAGAAAGAGAGCCACACAAATTTTTTTTGACAACAGCTACATCCATATAAAATATATCATGTTCTTGTATTACCATCACTAATATCTGCCCAATTAATAAACAAAAACCTATCATAACTGTCATATTTTTTCCTGGCAATTTCTTTGATATGAAATAATTAAAAAAATTGCAGACTTTAGAAAAAAATACTTTACCTCCTACGGTTTTAAATACTCCTTGTTTGGCACCTGATGTTCTTGTTAGTTTGTCTTTTTAATTGGGATGTTCGACTTCAGTGTCATCGTATACCAGAGTCTTTGTCATCGTCTTAAAAACCTCTGCAGACGTAGATTTTATAAATTCTTCCAGAATCTGTATACCTGCTCGTGTTCAACGTGAAAGCGATACTTCTAAGATAATGAAATACTTAGTCATGATCAGCAAAGTCATCATCTGAGATGGTCTTAGAATGCAGAATCCAGATAAAGCTGTGTTTGGGTGTTTATGTTTTTTTATGTGTAATTTTTAACACATCTTCCATTCTTAGGGTAGTGAAAAATAAGACAAATAATGGGTCGACATATCGAAAAATGGATCAAATATTTCACTGATGGGACAGTGTTGATTGTCATCAAGTACAACCTCCCTAATGTTGATATCAAAAAGTACCCTAATATTCTCCGATTCATCCTTGAATTCAAAAGCTAAACTGTCGTCACATTAATAGCTTTGTAAAGCAGATAGATTGGCTCGTTCCAAGTACGAACAGGTTTGAT
Source organism: Nipponacmea schrenckii (assembly GCA_030562195.1). NCBI lineage: Eukaryota > Metazoa > Mollusca > Gastropoda > Lottiidae > Nipponacmea > Nipponacmea schrenckii. The sequence continues at coordinate 9,744,881 of CM060201.1, forward strand.
ATATGGCATAATGTTGATAAATGGAGATTTTTGCTGACAATTCGACATCTTGTGGGTAGCATACAGTTTCCGTTACTTAGTTTGAACGAACTCTTCTTTTACAGACATGAAGTGTTTCGTTGTCTTTATTATTAGTTCAAATATAAGAGACTATCCAACCAGCTAACTGGGTGATATTTATACCATGATAAACTTGAAATTAGCAAAATTTAAAAGTTGGTCTTCTATATAAGTCAAGGGCAATAACCCTGTCTTTTTTCACAGACGGGTGCATGTTTGGCTGTTGAACTCTCTTGTGTCTTCGGACATTTACCGATAACGTAGGCGTGGCCAATATTTTTATACGATTTACAGATTCCAAAGGTTCTTAGTAAATTAGTTCGACTTGAATCTTGCTTTTCATTTTGGAAGCGATTATTGAAATATTGTTGGATGGCATTTTCATAATAATGCAAGATGAAAAATAATCCAAACCTAACTCTATGCAAGATTCCAGGCAACTTCACAACTTTTCCGTGATCTCCATGTTTTTGTTGCAAACACCATTACATGCATGTATCATATTGTGGATTAGAAAGTATTAAATTGTATTGCAGATCTCCCAGATTGATAGAATGACTATGGCTTCATAGAAGAAGGATGTTTCTACATTAAAAGTATCATCCGCTCTTATAATTTGTGTCCGGTACTTTAATTTGTGAGTTGGGCTACATTCTTCTCTGTGGCGAAAAGCAGTATCTAGAATCCAGCTAAATAATGCTTATCGTCCCATGCGAATCATGGTGTTTAGTTCGGTGTTCAGTAAGAAAAAGAGTAAAATAGATTTTAAATATTTTTACAATAGAAATGGTCAATTACATTTAAAGATTACCTACCTACAATTAACATTTTGGCTAGTGAAGACCTCGAACAGACTCTTATGAAATAACATTAATAGTCTCACTGTATTCAATTATACTTCAATGAAAACCTAGAGTAAAGACTAATATGTGTATGTTTTATATACGACCACACACATTATGTAGAGGTTTTGGAGTGATACTCTACTCTCTGTACATACTGTGTGGTATTGTCGATTATCTAAGTCCCAGTGATTGTTCGGATTTTCCTGGTTTCTATCAGATGTAAAAATTGGCTTGAAATCCAGACGCTCTCAGATTTTTCAAAGCACACGCGGTGGCAGCTGATTATATTTTGATTGTTAGTGGCTGTTATAGGAGTGGTCGGTTTGGATTAGAAAACAATACGTTTAAATCCTGCATTTATCGTGTATTCTTATACAGATTGATGATCTGTTTACTTGATCAATTTTTTTTATTACTCTTCTCTGGTTCCATTGAGAACGTAAAGTTTATCATCATGAAAAAAACATCATAATCAAAATTTAAATGTGCTTGGCATTGTCATATTGTTTGTATACATATTGTGGATTCCATTAGCGTGATAATAGAACATTTGTGTACTTTGAAAGGCATTATTTAGAAGTGAAGGTTTAATCAGACAATTATCTTTTGAAAACAACGATGTGAAGACAAATTTAAAGTTTTAATTAGACAAAATATCTAACGCAAGATGTTGAAGCCCTTGATTAAGTTCACTGAATAAAGTATGAGTGTATTTAATGTGAGTATCTGTCAGTCTAATCTCCATTTAGGACACTAATGTTATTGATAACAAGTCTACCAGTATCAATTATAAAGAAGCACAAGATATATGGATATACTATTTCTAACAATTTATTAACTCAACGTTTCACATGCTCATACAGGCAGCGTTATCAAGAGACATGAATAAAAACTTAACAGGACTAACAATATATATAGATAAAGGAAAACAAACCAACCATAAAATTGGGAAATTTCACAATTTCCCGGATCTCCATTTTTTTAAACCCAACATGCTTTAAATCTTTTGGGTTTAAAAATATAAAGATTGGGTTAAGGAAGGCCATAAAAATGAAGGAGTTTTAATTAAAAGTACCTTTCCAAACGTTAGGGATATAGTGTCCTCCCTTTAAGTTCTGGTTGGGTGCTACTTTTCTTTCGAAAAGCTTCTAGCCCAGCTAAATCTGCTTTTCCCAGGGAATTATGGTTTTTTTGGGGCAAAAAAAAGAGTAAGCAAATTTAAAATCTTTTTCTGTGGTCAATTACTTTTAAATTTAGCTTTTACAGGCTATGCAGACCTCGAACAGATTTCTTTAAAAAACATACTAGTTCCTGTGTTCTTCTATTCAATACTGAAAATAGACTAATAGGATGTTTCCCCCCAAAATTTTGTAAGATTTTTGAACTACTCTCAATTTTGGGGTATTGTCATTTTTTAAAGGCCCCAGTGTTGGGTTTTCCTGTTCTTCAGTTATTGGCTTAAAACCAAGGTTTTTAAACCCGTGATGGCAGGATTATATATCCCTAGTCGTTTGGAATGGTCGTTTTGGGATTAATTAACTCCCTTTTCCTCATTTATGGTTTTCCCTTAACAGACTCTTAAATTTTTACTTCATGTTAATCCTTTTTTTGGGTTTATTATGGCTTCATAAAAAATTAAGAGTGCTTCTTTGTCATTTGTTTTATCTTTTTTTCTATAAAATATTTTGTCCTTTAAAGGTTTTTAAAATTTTAAAAAATTTCTTTTAAATAACAACGCCTGTAATGAAAAATGTGAAAGTTTAAAGTTAATAAATTTTTAAAGAAATTTTAAGTTTTTAATTCCAAAAAATATGTTTTTTGTGAGTTCTGTCAGTCAAATCTCCATTTCAAAATGTTATTATAAACAGTACAGTATCAATTATGTTGGATTTTGGTACGCAAAGATCAAATGGTGACATCATATCTTATTTAAACTTTTTAAAATTTTGGATATATTTCGGTTCGATATATTCCCTTGTTTGTTGGGCCTATCAAGGCCTATCAATATTAGAGTGCCGTGGGTTCTGTGAATAATATATGTCTCGACGTGCCATCAGGTGCTCCAGAGAGTATGAAATGCATTTTATCAAACTAATTTATTTTTAAAATAACATTTCAAGAAGAAGAACAATATAAATATAAAATTTAATATTAAACTTTAATAAATATATTTATTTCGAAAATATACTATGACTCAAGAGTATTTGGTAGAGGGATCTGATACATCGTCTAAAATCTAAAATCAAAATCTGAAGCGATCTTAAAAATACTGGAGCATAATGTTATTGTATACTATACCTGTTATCTATTATACAACAAAAACATGATGTAGTATTTCATAAAATTGTGTTACGCTATTTAATGTGATCTGTGCCCCTAAATTTCCCTTATACTAGACTAGATGAATGATGGCCCATGGACTTAAAGTAGTTTTTTGCTAGTGAGTGCTCTCTAAGGGAGGGTGACGTTGAATTTGTTCAAATCCCTCTGGTTTTTAAGCTACTGATGGATGCAAATATGTGAATAACATATGAACTACAATAATCAAATTTACTATAAACGCTTTGAGAAAAATATCCTTTGATAGAATTCCAGGATGGAGCATTTCGTTCATTGTCTCTATTAATCATCTCTTAAGGTCATGGTATATATACATTAAAAACAAATCACACAATGTAAATCGGATTTAAGAAAATAGCATTTATCTATTCGCCAAGATTGCTCAAGTTTTCCAGAGGGAAGATAGTCCTTCTTCTTTGACTGACATGAAATGAAATATTTTGACTTTTTCGTCCATTGAGGAATTGTGATTAAATTCATTGTGTACATAATTTCTTAATCACATCATTCGAAACTGAAATAACCAGAAAACGACTCAATACCTTTAAACAATCACAAATTTTCTAGCACCATTGTTGCTTCCAGTAGAAGTAAACATTTGTTTAAGCATTTCTATAACTTTGTCGGCTGGAATATTTCCCGCAGATTGAGTAATCACATTTGGCATTGATTGCGATAAGACAGTTTTTTTCGCCCTTGGCTTTGTTGCTTGAACAGCGACGGTTTGTTGAGCCGCAGCAGGTTGTTGGGCAGCAGGGACTTGCTGGGTAGCACTCATTTGTGGAGCAGAAACCATCTGTGGAGCTGCAACCATCCCTTGAGTACCAATTATTTGTTGAGCTCCCATAATTCGTGGAACTTCCATAATTTGTGGAGCAACAAGGACTTGGTGGCCGCGAAAGATTGGTTGGGATACTGGCATCTGAGAACCAGACACAAATGGGACAGAGGGTGCAGATTGAAGATAAACTGTGTTAATGGGTACTGTGTTAATAAGTTGGTAAGGTTGACCCCTATCTTGTACTTGTGGTCCTTGGTAAGCTGAAAAAAGGAATAAATTTCAAACTATTATTATGTAAGAAACATAATTTGGAGAATTTAGGCGTTGTGGACACTACAATACGCCTAGCGTACGTTCACTTCATGTTCTGCATTGACAATGAAAAACTGGTCAATTGTTTCTTAGAAGAATGCACAAAAAATGAAATATACCGTTTAATTGGCTATTGTAATTAATTCCGTTGGGCCTTTGAGTAGCTCCAAAATTCAATCTTTGATTTCCACGTGCAGGTTGTACCATAGAATTTCTTCTCTCTATAGCATCAGAAATCATATCACTTCTTGTATCCATGAATTCACCCATTTCAGTCATTCCTGCTGCTCTACCCATTGCAAATTGCCGCATATTAAACCTCTGTTGTCTCTGTTGAGATTGTTGTCCATTGTAAACTGAAAAGTTTGGAAATTATTTTTATGTGGTTATCACGGGCGAATTACATCATATATTTTCCCATCGCAAACAGCTTATATCTTTGACTACCTCAACTGGGAATCGCTTTCGTGAAATATTATTGATTTATAAAATTATTTCTATAACTGACACATCTCACAAAGATCGTGAAATTAAATACTCCAGTGAGCGATATTACCCAGACCTATGAAACATAAGTGATCAATAGATTCGGTGGAATATTTTAAGTAAAAAGCTTCCTTTAATTACCCTGAGACAGCGCTGGAGCTATCAAAGCTAAACACATAACTAGTTTTAATCCTGCCATCTACAAATACAGAAATAAATTTACTAATTGAGGAAACATGCAAAATATCTATTGTGTTATGTTAGACCATACATAAACAATGAGACACTCATTTTACATATGCAGTTTCTGTATAGAGAAATAGTATTTTATGATATTTACAGAGCGTCAAACATTTTGTATGTCTAAATACTGTGAAGTGCTTTAAGGACGACAGTTCTTAAATTTGATTTAGTTAATGGTTTAAAGTATATATTTTTTTATCTTTTTTGTACAATAATGATGACAATGATGCCAAATAATGATCTAAACGATATGGTCGATTCTAAGAAAAAAAAAATATGTGGGTTATAAAATGAATTCCGATAGTTTCCATTATTTTGTATGTCAATTCTGTAATAATATCATTCAAAAACACTTTTGATCGTTTGGTAAAATTGACATGCCATTAAGTAAAATCTAATCTCTCTGTGATTTGGAAGAAGAACATAATAAAAAAAATATGTACACATCAATCGAAACAAACTAAATATATGCTGTTCTAACATTGTTATTAAATATTAATAGGGTATCTGATTTGATATAAAGAGAAGTAGTATTCTGCTATGGATCATCACAAAATTCTTACCTTGAATTTTTATCTGAGCTTTCCTCGAGATAAATATGTAATGAATGCATTCTCGTAACTTTATTTATAGGGGCCTTAAACCACCATTTAATCATCCTCGCTGACTGAAACATATTAGCAAATCACGTTTTGGCGTTGTAATAATTCAAGATTGGTTTGACGAAGATGAGCCTATTCACACACGTCAAATACAACTTATAAGTTTCAGATTAAAGTGACTGTTAACAAGCTTTTGATTTACGTTGACATAAGATTTAGATATGACAAACATTTGCAATGTAACCATGCCATAACAGCAATGAGGATCTTATATAATTTAACAGGGATTTCAAGAGCCTTGTGAGTCGTTACAAATTGGAAAACCTGAAAAGAGAAATAAATAGCAATAATCGAATAATATGTTAAGACAAACCAGTAAAATGAGATATCATTGAATATCGAGAACACGTCTAATTATTGTCTAATTTTCTTTCATCATGCTCGAGCAAAGCGAATTGACACATGTACATGTCGTTGCGCAAATATCCTGAAAATACTACATTTATCGTTTTTTTTCAAATATTAATTAAAGTATTTAGCGTGTTGAAAATAAATTCGTTTAAGGTATTGAAATTTCTTTTTAACGTGTCAAAAAATTTTAATAATATATATTCTAAAGAGATTTGTTTTTGATATATTCAAATTGTTTTGAAATATTCAAATATTACATTTTCTTTGACATATTAGAATTTTTTAGAAATATTCAAATGTCTTCAAAATATTCAAAAAAACTTTAAACTCTTCAAAGAAACACTTTGAAATATTCAATTTTTTTATATATCAAATTTTCTTTTTAAAAATTCAAATTTTTTTCAAACATGCAGATTACTGAAAAGAAAGAATAAACGAAAAAGAAAACTCGAAATATATATATAGAAATAAAAATCCTTGAATAATAGACAGATCTTTAAAATATCAAATTTTTCTTTGAAATATAAGGATTCTTTAATATAAATATTTCTTTTGAAATATTAAACGAATCTTTGAAATAATAAACATATCTTTGAAATATAAACAAATAATTAGAAATTCTTAAAAAGAAACTCGAAATAAAAAAAAATATAAAAAAGGGAAATATTAAAGTTCAAAAAGACATTTCCTAAAAAAAATAGGCATATCTTTAGAATATCAAATATTTCTTTGAAATATAAAGATTTCTTTGAAATATATCAAAATTTTCTATGAAATATTCAATGTCCTAAAATATATTTAATTTCGTGCAATATTCAACATATCTTTGAAATATTAACAAAATTATTATAAATTTTAAGAAAAATTAACAAGCGGTTGCCTAGTAAGATACGCCCACTTTAGAGTATATTTCTGTTTAAACATAGGTTGAAAATCCAACAATATTTGGGCTTTGTTTAAGATTAATATACATGATCATACAAATTTGATTCAAATTCGTCAGAACTGTATACTTTATCATGTTCATAAGCTAATTTTGATGCGTTAACTGAAAAATCGTACAAAACATCCTTTCCCAGATCTCATTAATATAAATGATCACAGCATAATTCATTCAAATCCAATGAAAACTGTAATCTCTATCGCGTTTACAGGCCAATTGTGGACAGACGGACCGACGGACGGACAGTGGTGACGACAATATGCGACCACATTATAATTAAGAGTATATAAATTATTATTAAGATATTCTTCACTAACCGAAATTTTCTTTTAAGTATTTAAATTCCTTTGAAATATTAAATGTCTTGAAATATATTTAATTTCTTGCAATATTAAACATATCATTGAAATAATAAACATATCTTTGACACATTAGAATAAAAAAAAAATTTCTTTGAAAAGTTTTTAAATAATGAGAAATGACAAATAATTTGGAAATAAGAAGTAAACTTGTAATTCATTATAAAGTTGTAGTTAAATAAAATAAATTGGATGCTTCAAAATTCTGGTTAGAATATAAATTTATAGACTATTAATTTGGTCTGCATGACAAGATGCTTTGATTCACCGAAAGTTATAATCCATCATCCAGCAACACGTAACTTATCGTCATTAACTGACGTGATTAACATATCGTCAAAAGGTCTTAACAATGGTCGACATTGTCGAAAATTAATGAGAATCAATTTTGAGCATCTGCCTATATAAAAGGTTATTAAAAACCGACTACAGAACATTGAGATACTTATGCGGTTACAGGCAAGGTAGGTTCCAAAAAGATTATCATATAAAGGACTAGTTTATATTATCAGTGTGTTTTCAATAGGGATAATATACATCATGTTTATCATTTACCGTGATTTTTTGAGTACGATAGTTGGTTATATTGCGTATGCATAATTATGCAAGGTTGAAGGCAGTGGTTTTAAAACTTTTAAATTGATATAAATATCGAAATATATTTCAAAATCGAGTGGACGTGCCTAGAATAACTAGAGTGATAATAAACACTTTATGGGCGTTTCTTCCGATTTCGCCAAAAGAGCATTTACAAAAATACACAAAATATTAAAGACGTTTTGAAGATTTAGGGTATTAACTCGAATGAAACTCGTGGCGTTCCTTATTACTTAATTTTACTTCAAAGTTATTCTTTTCAGACTAGTTTTTATTCTTGTTTCTTTTATTATATTTTTCAAGATGGTGAAAAACAAGAATTTGTCATCATGTGCCTGTATAGTGGTATTCTTGTCAAACGTTATACTAGCAATACAGCAAGGTATTATACTCATTTTTACCTGTTAATAGTAAATAAACTAAGGATATTGTACAACTGTATGATTCTAAGACTAGATTTTGATAGATAAACAATTTCCTCCAAATTTTGACAAGAGCAAAATATAACAACTTTTAATATCAGCTAAGAGAATTCTAACTATGCTTGTTACTTTGTTGAATATAAATCGTACAGTTGTATATAATGGGTTAAGTCCACCTTTACCTTCTGGAAATAGATACTATAATTTCAAAGCAGTCGAAAGTTAGAGAGCAATAAATTCAAGTTCAAGAAAGTGTGGTTGAAACTAAAGTGGGAGTTATGACAATTTAATGATTCCAAATGACGGGAAATAATTCAATTTATAATCAGTGCAAAAATAAAATTCTAATAAAATCTTATATACTCACTGGAAGACCTAAATTTATTCCGAGTTGGTGAATTACCCTTTCTGTTTACATTCAATCAGATAATGTTTATTTTGTTTTGAAATATTTCAAAACTGTAACAATGATTTTCATCGTAGGAATTCAGAAACCAAGTAATGCCGCAATACAACCCTCAACCTCAACAGGCTTTATTCAACATCCAGGCTATCCATCTTCTCCATACCATCCCCATCACATGCCTCTACAATATGGCATGCAGCCTAGTCATTATATGATGCCTATGATGGACCCCGATTATCTTGACCATCGTATGGATATGGCCAAAGATATGGCAAAACAACGATATGCCATGAATATGTACCGACAGTCATATTCACGTAAGTTACGTTATAACAATAAAAACTAAGTATCATTTTGATATTGTTTACAATATTTTACTAATATGCTAATTTCTTGTATTATTTGTTGTAATTTTGTAAATACAAATTTCATTCCCAAAACCAAGTGTTCTTAAGATGACTTCTATATATGAAATGAGTATCAAATAATACTAGCCAACTTCTAGTAAAAAATAAATTAATTCCAGTCCGATTTTATTTATCATTTAGCAATGGGAATGTATCCTAGATATCCTTATCAACAACCAAATCAGTTTGGCCCAGGACTTCACTCAGCACCCATGAACATCGCTGGTGTACGCCAAGGCAGTAGCCCTATGGCAACTCAATCCGCTCAGAAGAGCAAACCCACTTCAGGTTCAAAAAAACTATCAAGTAAGTCAAATAAAGTTTATTTTATTACGCTTGACAAGCAAGCGAACATCGATAAATCGTGAAGAAATTTATGGACGGAAATTGTGTTTTATGTAAGATAGCTTTCAAGAGCTGCTAGATGATCATGTCTACCAGAAAGCACCAACCTGAGTTTGTATTACAGTTGATACCATTAACACAGCAGTCCTAGTAACCAAGTCTGATCACCTATCAAAGGCTACGTATGTCAAACGATTGCCTATCTTGGCCCATAAAGCTGTTATCAATTTCAAAACGTTGTATGTCATAATTAAATCTTTTTGTTTTAATAGTTGCTTTTTGTTATGATCTTTCATGGCTTTTTTTTTATTTTTAGGAAAGAAGAGATTTGTTCCTATGATGCCAATCCCCTTTGCACCATTTGGAGGTAAAGTAGTTTCTGAATACATCTTATCTTGGTTTCCATTAAACATAGTTTAAAAATTGAATCAAAATTAAGTTTCATTTATTCAGTTTGTCACTTAATCTATTGCGTTTACACCAATAATGCTAATGAGACCAATGATACGCATAAAAAAAAATAAGTGAGCAAAAGTAGAAATAAAAATACTATTACTTAGACTGGATAAAAGGTCTTATGTAACTAAATTGTATATTAGCATAGTTCTAATTATAAGATAAGATAAGAACAAAACGGCTTTGCAACTTGCGAATTCACTGCTTTGAGGTATGTTTGATATTTCCATGACAAAATTAAAAAAAAAAAAAAAAATTAGAGGGTTAAAAATTACATGATCATAATTAATTTGTTCTGTATTGACCTCGGTGTGAAATATGTGTTTAATTTTGCCAAATTTAACAATATAAAAATTTATATGTTACTATTTCGAATAAAAAAATCAAAATTTCTGTATGGGAGTAATTTGTCAAGAATGGCTCTCTGATCAGGGTGTGAAAATCAACAGTTTTATTATCACCGTTGTATTACCCTCTTTAAATACCTGTCAATCATCTTAACCCTAGAAATCTTTAGCAACCAGAATTTAGAATTTGTGTACAATTTTGTATTAAATCAAAGAGAAGAGAAGAGAAGAATCAAGTATATTATGATATCCATATAGGTGGGGAAAAAATCATTCGAGTTAAAAATTACAAAAAAAAATTAAAATGTGATTATGAATTATTGTCATATTTTGTTGAAAAGAGGACATTGATTATTTGTAAAACGGAACTTTTTGTGTAAGTTAGAGAGGATACAAATGGCCAAATTTGTCAAAAAATTTCGAGATGGCTATAAAACCGGATATCGAAGGTCATTAAAAGTCAAGGTCATGAGGAATATACTTTAAACTTTTCAAAAAAATTCAAACGGACATAAAAACAAAATTTAACTTCGAAAATCAAATTTCTCTTTCCAAAAGGTTTAAGATAAAGTAACAAGGTTTTGATATACACCAAAATCAGATAATAAATGGGGCAAATTTGAACGAAATGAGATCTCTCATGTAACAATAATAATTTAATTTATTTTGGATAACATCCTAATACAAACCAATTTCATTGGAGTACGCACTACATACTTCACTAGGAAGATTCCACACTTAACAAATTAAACTTCAGCTTTGACAGAGTTTTTGTTTTGTTGAAATATCAGTATCGATTGAAAATGACTGTGGTACTTTCATGAGCTTTACAAGAAAGTCAGCAAGCTCAACTGACGGTGAACCCTTTTACTGGTTTATGATTTCACTTCAGCAGCCTTATCCAGGTACATGGGTACCTCAAAATGCGAGTCATTCGAATCATATTGCATTATATCTGTTTTTCAATATGTAATCAATTAAAACATTGTTTCCAGGTTTTTCCCCGATGTTGGGTGTACTAAGAGGAGCAGCTGTCGCTGGAAACATGGCTATGGTACATAGGGGTCGACTTGCTAATATGAGAGCATTGGCTGCAAGAAGAAACAGAAATGGATTTAATCAGAATAGTAGATCACGAGAGTCGTCTGTGTCCAGCTTTAATTCACAATCAAACCGACCTATGGATAATAGTTTTAACGCGATCAATAATGTCGTTGCTCGGTCAACCGGTGCACAACCAACCGTCGTGCAACAATTAGTTCCGCAACCTCTATCACAGCCAGTTATGACACAGAATATTATTTCACAACCTGGTCAGCTGGTCACATCGGATCCTCTCTTTTCTCAGCCTGCCTTGACCCAAAACTTACTCGAACAACCAAGCTTCATTGATCCTATGGGATTAGGTAGCCAACAACAGATAATTGTAGACAATGGTCTAGGTGGACAACAACAGGCTATTGTTGATGGTGGATTAGCCACACAGCCACAAATATTGATCGATTCTGGAGTTGTCGGACAGCAGCCTGTTGTTATTGACAATACATTAGCTGGACAACAACAACAAATAGCAGATCAGCAAGCTGTTAATCAACAACTTGCAGCTCAAGCAACCTCAAATAAACAATTAGATGCTGCATTACAGCTTCAAATGGATGTTCAACAAGCTATAAATCAACAAACAAGTCAACAATCTCGATTAACTGATCAACAGCTAACCCCTCAAAATACACAACTCTTGTATAGTGATGCTGGGCAACAAACAATTAACCAACAAACGTCTCCCCAATTAGTATTTTGGATGTTTTAGGCGGACAACAGCCACAATCGTCTCAACAGATATATAATCTTCAACAGAACCAACAGGCTTTGGATCAACAAGCCGTAAATCAGCAGATCTTAAACCAACAGGCTTTAGACCAACAAACCTTGAATCAACAAGCCTTGATCCAACAGGCTTTAAACCAACCGACCTTGAACCAACAGGTTTTGGACCAACAGGCTTTGAACCAACAGGTTTTAAACCAACAGGCTTTTAACCAGCCGATTTTGGACCAACAGACTTTGAACCAACAGACTTTAATCCCAGGGGTTTAACCCAGGCCTTAGATCAACAAGCTTTGAATCAACCAGCATTGAATCAACAGACTTTGGACCAACAAGCCATGAATCAACAGATCTTGAACCAACAGGCTTTGAACCAGCAGACCTTTAACCAACAGACTTTGAATCAACCAGCATTGAATCAACAGACTTTGGACCAACAAGTCATGAATCAACAGATCTTGAACCAACAGGCTTTGAACCAGCAGACTTTGGATCAACAAGTCTAAATCAACCCGATTTTAATCAACAGTTTTAACCCAACAACCATGAATCAACAAATCTTGGATCAACAGGGTTGAACCCGCAGCCAACCCAAAAGGGGCGTTTAAGCAACCAACAGATCAACAGATGTCGTTACTTAACAAGTCTGTCAACAGTTTCAAAACCCCTTTTCCGAGGTTTTAAAAACCCAAACCTAAAAAAAGATCTTGAATGAACAGTTGAACCTACAACAACCATCGAATCAGCAAATCTTGGTATCTCAGCAGCCGACTCAGCAACAAGGTGCGTTACAGCAGTCAACAGGTCAACAGATGTCGTTAGCTTATCCAGATCTGTTTAGTTTCAAAGATCCACTTGCGAGTAATCAAGGTAATAGTCTTCAAGTAGGTCAAGCTCAGACTGTCGAACCAGCAACGCCAGGAGTGGTTACAGCTAGTAGTGAAGGTGCTAGTTATCCTTATGGCGGTGGTGGTCCACCTCCACCTTCTAATCCAAGTCAAACTGGCCAACAGGCTAATTTAGCTGCCCTCGACTTAATAGCCAATCTAGCATCATTAAATCAACGAGGTATGATTCCAAAACATCAAGGTCGACCATTTAATTTATAACTCTAGTATAGGATTTAGGACTATGTTCATACTAAAGGCAATCACCATTACTATTGTTCTAGTATAATTAAGTCTTTGTCTAACGAACGTCAGTTGTGGGTATATTAACGTACTCTTGTGGTTTTCAAGAATATTGTGAATGAACACTAATTCATGTGTCAATATCGAATCACGTGACATTTATTGGGTGACATTTTTGTATAACATAGTACGTTTCCGTACAAAGGTGTAACTTGGGAACATTTAAAAATATGTATTGGATAAAAACAAACGATTTAGATTTAGATAATTTCGAAAAAAAATTTATAGAATGTTATATAATATATGAATTGATAAAGTTTATGATTGTTTTATTGTAAGAGAATATACGTATAAAATAAAGGCATATTATGTTTAGGTGATAAATGATTTATTTTCTTACAAAACTTAATTTCCCTAACGTAAAGACAGTTTAAAAATCGACAAGCTGATCAATCAAAAGGATTAACATAAGTGGCTCTAATTCATTAAAATGGAAAAGGGGAATTGGTTGTTTTTTACGTTAAAACCCCCTTTTAAATTTTCCCTCACAAGGCGATATAGGAAAGGGGCAAGGGAGAGGGCCGAAAGAAAGAGGGAAGAAACTGAAATATTTTACCTGACTATACCATAAAGAGGGACCCTATTAAGAATTTTGAAGATGAAATCAATTTTATCAGAAAGCTATTTTTAACTCTTATGTGGACTCAAACGTATACGAATGCTAGCATTTTTATTTTCAAATCAGAACGACCATTTCCACTGAAACATCCAACCGTCAATGTTTTAACGCCAAAACTACTTCAAAGGTTTTTTTAGGTGTGTTATTTTTAGAATGTGTCGGAAAACTTTCCTTATTACCAACCTTGAACCGTTAGAGAAAACTTATTACTCATGTAAATTTATAAATTCTCGTACAATTTCCGCCGTCTTTTTACGTATGAAAATGTATACTTCATCATTCTATAAGGTATATGTTCGGTTATGCAGAGTTTGATAATTCAAGGCTCGATTATGCAAGATTTGATAATGCAAGGTTTGATTATGCAAAGTGAATAATGCAATGTAAAGTGTACAATGTAAAGTGTTAAATATTACATGAATTATTGTGGCACTTCTTTAGATTTTGGAGTATATTTATATATTTTACATGTTTACAAACCGACAAATTGTACTTTACAGCATTGACAAATGCATTTTGTAAGGACGACATTAGTATTTTAAAGCTGTAAAATAAACGAGAATTAGGCAACGTTATAACTCCATACTGAGCAACTACCTGAAATAAATTGTCCATACATTGTACATTTGTCCATATTTTTACTTTAGGTATTTTTTATGTACATTTATCCAAGAAACAGAGGATTTCCTTCGAATGAATGCCCCTTCCTTTGATGAGTTACTTGATCTTCCACAATGTCGGCAATGTTCGGCATACACCTAACACTTCAATAAAAAAAAAACTGCCTTAATGCCTTCTTCTTCCCAGACACGACGGTTCTCACTCTTCGGTGTTCACAAGTAAAATAAAATTTTGTTCAAAATTTGGACAAGAACCCACACACGCATCAAAAATTTGTTGACTCGTCAAAATTTTGAGTCAATGTTTCTTTTGACATCATTATGAGCTGGAGTATGAATTGTTAATAATTCTGTAAGGTTGCACGATTCTACCAGGTGCCAATGTTGCTTACGTAGTAGCGGCCTCGCATACTCGTGACGACACAGCTTCCATCAGCTGAGACTAAATATGCTACAGTTTCTTAAGGCCAAACGATAGCTTGCTAGGCAAGGTAATATACGACCATTGGCAACATTGAATTTGAATAATAAATTGGTCAATAAGTCAACAAATATTCATTGCAAATTTTAACAACGCAATGCTCACACAAGTTTATCAAAATCCGTTAAAAATTACAACTTTTATTGCACCCACAACACAATTTTGACGCGATTTTACTAAGTCCAGGTAAATAGCTCAAAAACATTTCATGGAAAAGTAAAATTAAATCTTTCCGCTTTCTTATCAATTCGAAATGCTCACACCATGTTTCATCAAAATCCATTGAAAATTGTAGCTTCAATATACGTCCACATAATCATGTAGGTGTAAAAAGAAATCTAGCTAAGGAACAGCTGGTACAAGTTATTGTTTTTGTTAGATGTAGTTTTCTTTCTGACGCTTTACTGCACAATATAGTCGTCCATGATTCCATACGAATCCAACATAACTTCAATGTTTCGCACAGTTATTGACTGAACATCATCTACTTAAACATCGCCGAACACTTAAGAGACTTAGTGCGTGACGAAAACAACATTATTTGGCAAACCTCAGTGTCACGACAATAAGGTCTGGCCGTGGACTTGACCTAAGGGAACACCAAAGGCGATTTGTATTCCTTCGAAATCAACGATCAAATTGGCAGTCTCGGCTACTCAGTATGTTCAGGGAAATATTTTGATTGCTAGTTTCATTACTAGACAAGCCTTTTTAATCTTGACGACCATTCACTTGACATTCTCACACATTGGTTTGAAACTAGCATTTGTAGGAACACGAAAAATTGTGATTTTATTGGCAGAAAAGGTAGGCTCTTTTTTGAGACGCTAGTGGTAAAAAAGGAAAGAAACAACTATATTTTACAAGGATAACAACTTAGGTTCACAAGTCCGCCGTCAGGGATCCTTTCTACCAGATGGTACTTGGCCAAACCTCTTGGCATTGATCTTTCCCGGATCATCCGTACCCATTTACAGCTGGGTGGACTGGAGTTGTGAGTGACGGCGACTTATTCAAGGTCATCGGACTTTCACACTCTGGTCGAGATTAGATTTAGGCATAAAAAAAAACTCATATTAATCTGTATAAGTGTCCCGGCAATCAGATTTGACAGTCAGAGAGTCATATTGTTTCTGTTTTAGGTAACCTGTACTGAATTGGCAAGAATACTGTTAATCACAAGGAGCTTTAATTTTAAATTGAATAATCCTAAACTTTCTAAAAAAGGTTCCGGTAAAATGGCGTCAAGTTTAGGATTATTCAATTGATTCTCTGCTTCTGAAATGTTATCCAAATTAATTCAGAATGTCACAACCAGAACGTTTGTCACTCTTTTTAATTACAATGCTAACGTCTTTCTTACGTAAATTTAAAGCTCCACGTTCCACGTTAGGCATCTCATGTGTTTATCCTACAGTTTTGGGATAGGTTTCCCAGTAAAAATATTTGGTTTAATTAATTATCGAAATGCTGAATATATTATATGCGTTTTAAAACTTTGATTAATTGATTTATGGTCATATTCGGAGATTTTGTTGCTGAGGTATGAAAACAGTCAAGTCCACTGATAAATATGATCAAGTTTAAGACTAATTTTAAGTTGATCCTAAGAGGCAGTATTACTTTAAATGTTGACAGAGATTAACTATTCTGATACAATCGTTTTTACAGTCAAACAAAGGGTCATCATTATGTTAGGTCATAGTAACACGACATACTCGATCGCCAGCGGAATTATGTAAGAAACAGATAGAAATATGGATGGGTATAGAATTATGATTAAGTTAGCTGTCAAAGTAAACAATTGCTTGACAATATATACTGAAATATGACACCTCGTAGGATAATAACTTAATGTATGTTTGTGCTGCAATAGTTGTGAATCTTCATACGTCATAATTACTCCCTTATATATATTTAAAGATATTTTTATCGAGGCAAATTTTAAACTGGAATAGACTCTTGAAAGGTGAGTTGAATTGTTAGACATGGGTATATGGTCTGATCAAATGCATATTACCGTTACACTTTCCATCCGTCTTCTGGACTGCCTAAATTTATCCCGTTCTCATTCTTCAGGCTATGATTTTTGACCGATATTTTATCAATATTGGTTTGTATGTACTTATTTTAAACGACTTCAGCATTGGATTTGGACCCTCAAAGTTGTCACATTATAAAATGTAGTATTTAAACGTGTACTACTATATTACGTTAGGTTTGTTAATTGTAAGGTAAGAATGCTGCCTATTGATTTTCGAGATGATGGGACATTTTTCCCATTTTTTAGCTTTGGACTTGAAGGTCATCATTCTTTCTTATTAGTTTATTGGTGAATGTATACTTTTTGCACAGGATGATGCCATATCTATATGGGTTCTTCTATTTAGATAGAAACAAATTTGCTATCAAATTTAGAGTCCTGATCCCTGATAAAACGAAATTAAGGTTACACTACGCCATGGAGATCTTTTACGTTAGTAATTCAATTTGCTGAAATTAATGTAATGGTATCTAGATACATGTATTCCAAGCTCCATGACCTCTTTCTTTTTATAGACAGTTACCAGCTTATGTAGCACCTTCTCTTTTTCCTTTTGACAATAATATTTAAAGTAGTCATTGTGATAGTATTTGTGCCTTTGAAAAATGTTATATTTTTTTTATTGTAGCTTTGAGGATGGGGTGTCTATATATTCTCTTTATGATTTCAATACAGCTGGCGGGTGCTAGTTATTGTAAGTTTAACTTTTTGAATAGAAAACAAATTACTCTGCATTTATGGGAAGAATTTATTGAAAGCCTTTCAAGTAAAGACATGACCATAACATTTTTAAGCAATTGACTTACTGTGCTCATTTTATAAGCTATAATATTTATTGTGAGCATTACGGCGCATATAAAGATTTAAAGAGTTATAACTTTACATTATGTGTATTTATCACTTCAGTATTTTTCAGATTAAAACCTGTAACTTAGCCAATGTTGTTTTTTCAGATAATCCTTCAGAATTGAGTCAGCTGGCAGCTTACTATAGTAAGTATCATTATTAAATCGTGGGTTTTCATTAATATTTCATCTGAGTAAACGGATCGTTCTCTTAAACCATATACCGATGTACATGTTTATTCGAATGGTACTTATGACCAAATGCAGGAAGAATATTGGCCAAATAAAACCAAAATGTGCTCGTAGAGGTTTAGTAGATCATAATAGTGATATATTTTAGATTTTAGCCAGTGTTAACTAGTCTTTCTTTGGCTATTTCAGGTATGTACGATATTGATATGCCTGACGGTTTAGAGATGCAAATAGCAGCTGCAATGAGTGGTAGTAACAACGGCTATCATCAACCAAGAAGACAGATTCATAACCGACCTACTCAAAACACATATTATCAACAAAAGCCAACTACACGCAGTCAGTACAACCGACAATTAGTATCTCGATATCCAGATAACCAACAATACCAAAATACCAACATGCAACAATACCGAAATGGATATAACCAGCCGTATCCGAATACGTATAACCAACAGTACCGAAATACGAATAATCAACAATACCGAAGTAATCAACAATACCGAACTACCCATAACCAACAATACCGAAATACCTATAACCAACAATACCGAAATACAAATAAATATCAATACCCTAACCAACAACGTCAACAATATGCAAATCCCAAAAGCCAATATCAATATCCAAACAGCCAATACCCTAGATCCCGACAACCAACTGGCGACATTAACCGACGTGGTGATGCTGCTGTCAACTATCAAAGTTATTCTACAGAAAATTATTTACCAACAACAACCCAGACAGTTCAACATTTTGAAACATCAACTCCTCTTCCAAACAGACAACAGCTTACAACACCTGACATGCTCCCTGTTGCTGGGTCGGTGCAAGCAAAACAAGCCCAAAGTAATAGTCCAGTTCCAGCACAAAGAATAAACCCTCAACCCCTGAACACGTATCAGAAACCAATTGCGAAGTCCTATCACTGGCCTAACAGCCACCGTAATCAACAAAAAACAACTGCACCTTATAACTACCACCAGAGATCACAAGATTACCAACGAACAAACCAAAATTATTATCGTGGATCCAGCAATAGACATCTAAAAAATAATTATCAATCACAGAATTACAACAGATATAATCATAACGCTGGATATACATCGTCCAATTTTCTTCCATATATGGCAGGTGCTGATGTTTTTGACATTTATTAAGGAAAAATTTATTTGAATATATATTACAGTTATACCATTTATCATTTGTATTAATAAACATTGAATAAAAAAGGTAAATTCCTCAAATTGGTAGGTATCAAACTTTTTTCTTATCAAATGCATCATTTAGACATCATTATTAAATAAGGTTGTGGTGTCATTCTGTCTATAGGAATATTTTCTCAACAATACACCATACCATCATTCCTGATAATATTATAAGTCGATTTTGCAGGAATAATATTGCAAAATGCAAATTTTCGTTAAATGAGGTTTTATTGGGTTTGTAATGCTTTATATACATAAAGTTTTTGTATTCAGAACATATTTTAGACGGATTTGCAAATGTTGCATCAATGCATTTCATTCAGATTCATTCATTTTCGTGATCTAATTAAGTTACATAATATATCGTAGAAATACTGGGTTTAAAATATGAACCTATTGCCTATCAATACTCGGGGGCTCGGATTAATTTCTGTATTATTAATGTGTATATGTAACGTATTCAAAGGAAAGAACAACACTGATATGGCTCCAAGAAGAATATGGAAAATGGAAATGTGGTTTGTGCTATAGATTATTTCGAATCTTAAATTTGACGTATACAATCGCATTTTTTTTTTTTTTTTTTTTACCTATGAAGTCAATCAGCTACGGGATTCGTATGGGGTAACGGATATCAGTGGGATAATTATTAAGACTCTTGTCTATGGAATAAAACTGACTAACAATCTATCAAAAATTGGTTACTCAAGGATTAATTTGTCTAAAACAGATAATGAAAACAGTTCACGTCTTTTAGGGAAGAGTCATTTGTGAAAATCTGATCAGGCGAATAAGCAATCACACTCACAGTCAGTTGCTTAGTCTGGTTGTCTTCGAGATATGGTTTGTAGTTGGTCAACTTCTTTAAGTACATTCCGCTCATGTCGACTTCTATAGACTAGAACCCTACAATCGTAAGTCAGTCTGGTCGACGCCATCTTAATTAAAAGCCAGAAAAACAGAGGAAGTTTTTATTATAAATTGTGGTATTTTTCTGGACAAACTGTTTCAAATGTATGGTCGTACAAGGGCATAGCTTGCATAGCTAATGACACTAAGCAAACAAACATGTATTGTAGCACCTGTACACATACGAAATGACAAAGACGCTAACAAAGTATGTACAGTAAACTTAATGTAAAAACAACACGGTATTATAAGGATACTACATGAAAATACATGATATAAGGTACAATGTAACTGCACATATAATGCTTTGTTAACATATTGATCAAATTGTACAGTAACAGTTATCTGAAAAAAATGGATAAACCATATGTTTAAATGAAAATATTCACACGTTGACGGTCAACAACCGTTTCTATGAAAAAATGTCTACAATTTGAGGCTGCAATACCACAATACAAAATCAATAATTACTCATTTGTATAAAGTAGTAATATTTCCAGATTCAGATTTTGCATTTCAGATATAATACACCCACTGTAATGTCTATACATCTTAATATCTACCTGTTGTATGTTTTAACAAGATGTTCAATATCCACTGCAAAATAATCACTATTTGAATGAGCAAGCTTAATTGTTTGTTGAGCGTATTCAAAGTCGAAAAAGTTATGGCTCACGTATGTTTCACACGTCATCATACAAGCGATACTAAAAGGAAGACTACGGCAATAGTTAATAAAATAGTCACCCCGACACATAACTTGACACCAGCTGGTGATTTTCTTGCAGCCTGAAATGAGAAAGAATATCAAAACTAATAATATATCGAACATTTCAATCTTTACCAAATCTCGTACAATAGTGGCGACACCGGTAGAGATTCGCGGGGGAATCGGGGATTACTGATTTCCTCACTAGTAAAAAACTGTACCCCAATTTGTGCATCAACATCAATTCAAAATACGTTTTTAACCTAAATGAATGTAGATATGCACCACATCAATGTCACATCATTTCTTTTTCGCAAAATATCCCTGGTCCCCAATACCGTTCCGTTTCCAGGAGGTTGGGACCGCCACTGAGAAAATGACTTAAAAGTTGTTGAAAATTATCAGCGATATGTCAAAAGATCTTGAACCAATAACGGACTAATATACATGGGACATTACTCTTCTGAGCATCGATTTATGGTAGTTGTTATTCTGTTTATCACCACTGTTTTGCAAGAGAAAAAATAACGCACCTTTTTACTATCAACAGGCTTCACGTGAACTTTTCCCTCTTTCCACACATATTTAACATCATTCATTGAGTCTTTATACACAAGACTACAATTTTTATACGTATATGGTGTTCCCGGAACAGGAGGTCCAGTTCCGATCCGACTCAATAACACATAATCACTAGAATAACTCCTTGCATCTTCGTCCGTCAATTGCTCATTGCCCTTTAACCTTGCTTCTGACATTTCATTCGGCATGGCTTCAGATCCCATCGATTTGTCCGAAGTAGGAACTAAATGGTAACCATAGTGGCTAGAAAACTTTGGATCAGAGTCGGATGACTTATCTAATAGAGGATGCTCTGGTCCCTCCATGCATATAAATGTTGCATCGCCATCTCTTGTTTTGTCTAAGGTCGTGTGGATACAACCTTCATTACAATCACCTTTTGAATAACTGACACTATCCAGTTGAATTGCTTTATTGGAGATTTTAGATATCTCTATAGAGGAATGGTCCCGCTTATCATATACGTTAACATTTGTTTCGCAGTCAGGGCCACTAGTTTCCGTCGCAATACGAGGGTCAGATGCCGGGCTTTTGTCGTTTGTATCATCGCAAACAGGTTCAACTTCATATTCTGGGCTTCTTTCAAACGCTACATGCAAGCCATTTGACCCAACTAAAGTTGGAATCAGTGATCCTTCGTACGAATCAATTGTTGCATCAGAGTCACTAGATACATCGAAAGATAAGCTTTTGGGGTTTTCATCATTATCACAGGGACTCGAGTTTTCGGATTTAGAATGCGCTTCATTAAGTTTATGGTCGTTTTCTGGTGATTCGTGCCCCTGGTTTACCAGTTCCAGATTGTGATCAATGCTTTCTAAATCTACATACGCGTTTGGTATATCAATCGCAGCATCTATGTCTGGTTCCGGAATATATGGGTCATAGAGGTCAGCCTCGTTATACGGCGGTGGTGGAGGAGGGAAATAATCTTCGTCATCCATTATGATATCTGAAAATACAACAAACATATTATATTATAATTATCAGAACATAATAAATGTTTTGCGATGTTTAGAGCTCAGAATCAGAATCTTGATACAACTCAACACATTTCCTCGCTGACCTAGTCCTGGGTTCAGTTGTGGTACCAATCTGATTGTTTTACCCTGCACTATGAATCTCCTAAATCTGTGAATCAAAGGAAGAGACTGTAAGCAGAACCCAGCTCTTCGGGTCACACGATAAACGACGACAGCTAGAAATCGAAGGAGAGTTAATTAATACCATTGTCATGTTGCTCGTCTTCATAAGCATAAACGAAGGACGAAAAACAACATTTCTGTTAAGTGTCATCTTTCTGTATAGCCAATATCTGACATCCCGTGACTATCTAACTGGAAATGGAAACACTATCGCTTTTGCGTGACAGTTTGTACGTTATAATGAGAGGATTAATAACATTGTTACTTCCGCTATATAGTGCAGCGCCAGAAACCAATCAAACATTTGCAACATATACGTGCTTTGTATCTATTGTTTCGTTTGAATTGACAATAAAACTTAAAGGGACAGATTCGCCATTTTCAGGGCTTGATTTGGGTCATGAATCTATATAAAAATAGTGTACATAATAAATTTTACAATATCCCAAACACAGGTGGTGTGGACAGGATAGTCTATAGGACCCAACATTCCTATGAGTCCCCCGAATGACCCTATACGAAAAATATAAATTTTGTTTTTTTCTTTAATAAACGTTTATTTAAATTGTTTTCATTTGGAAAAACAAGTTGGAATTACTCAAGTGCTTTTTGTCTGTCAACTGATATGTATAAACGATCCTTCGTATTATGTCTTTAACGTCTTTCCGTTGAACCATTTTTGTGTATGGGAAGCTTCAGACCACCAAGTTTCAGCAGGTGTCAGAGACTAGTATAATAAATGCAAGAATGTGGATGACGAGATTGAGGTCAAAACACGGGAGTGCACACTTTGCCACTTCCGTCTAAACAGCTTTCATACCACTAAATGGCTCAAAAAAGCTGTGAATCAGGAGAGAAACACAATGAATAACTAGACTAAATGAGCTCCTAAGACTATTTACGAGTGGTTAAACTGTTGGTGAATCTGTCCCTCCATGACATGCGTATGTATACCCCTTAGCCTCATTTTAAATTAGCTACGTCTTAGGTGTGCACAGATTGCTTACTGGGAATTGTCGCAAGTTAGTCCATATAGAGGTATAGGTTTTCATATTTACAAAAAAGTTCTTATCAGTTATTAAGAGCAATTTAAGAGAATGGCACCCAACTATCATTGGCGTAAGTATTAAACCAGCTCTTTATAGTCTACTCTACATTAAGTGTATTAGAGTCATAGAATTAATAATACTTTAAAAATCTTATTTCATATCGAAACATGCCAGTCTGTAACCCCGAGTAATTCGATTTCAGTGATAGAAGTGTTTAACATACACGCGCATGTTAGTAGTCTCGATATTGTATTTCATTCTTGAATAGTTTTTTGACCCCAATAGGATACCTGTAGTTTTGAATCGTCCAGCTTTTAAGAAAATAGAATGTAAAATAATTACAGATATCACAGATTATTGAATTACCAATATTAGAGACTTGAAACTTAAATTGTGGTATTGTATTATTTCTGACTGTGCGACCAGCATTGAAATAGGGGAAAACCTAGTCCTGTTTTGGAATGGCACTATGATTCCAAGGTTCAGCACCGTTCGTCGATCGCCTTTTAAGAAAGTTATATCACATTTCAACTATTATTTTTGCCACAGTTGTACTCGGTCATTTTTTGTTTTTTGCTTGGTCTGTCGGCCGCATTCAACGAAAAGGCGTTTATACACCAGATGCGACACGACATGGCCCGAAACGGTACGACATGTGACTCGAAACGACAAGACATTTTAATATACATAATTATACTAGCCAAAATGACCGAAACGACACAAATCGAAATGTCTGTGTTTATATTGTAAAGACAGATTCGCAATATTTAACAGATAACCACGTGGACGACATAAAAAATATAAATATGTACCATACCCTCGATACAACTGGAAATTCAAACATGACTGACAATATAACAAGAAATCCTTGCATGGCTGACAATACAACTGGAAGTTCGAACATGACTGACAATATAACTAGAAATCCAAACATGACAGAGAATACAACTAGAAATTCAAGCATGACTGACAATACAATTCGAAATTTAAACATGATTAACAATACAACTAGAAAATCAACCAGGAGAGCAGTATGGAAATGGTCGATTTGAAAGGTTAGAAGTTATCGCCACGATTGTATTTATTTAGATAGATTAAACGATGATAATTACCCGTCCGAGAACTTGGAAATTCAACTTGTGTTGGGAGGTTTTTATGATTCATATATGGCTTTTCAAATAAATTAAACCATACATTAAAGGTTAGCCTAATTCTTAATTGAAATGAATATGTTGTCATCGCGTACACACTATGAACGAGAAAAGAAAGTTAAAACGGCGACAAGGCCATTTTTCAACACAACACAGAAAATAATGATATAATGCTTTCCGGAAATTCTCCAAAGAAGTTGGAATCAGGTTGTCTGACAAGCTTACCAATCAATATACTATTTTTAAGATTAAATTTTACATTTGGTGTTTTCTTTCAGAAATCCTGTCAAGTTGTCATTTGATTTTTATATATCAATATCCAAACAATTCTCTCAGGTCGCTTCAGATTTAAAGAGGAAATTTATCTCACAGCTTCTATACGCTTCACGTCATACAATATTGTTTAAATTGTAATTAAATTGCCAAAATGTGCTGTATGTGTTGTATTATTGTGTATGTTGTGCATTGTAAACAGCGGACATTTTTTTGTATGGTATACATTCGATTTTGGTTAACTGGAATGTTTCTCGAAACGAATTAGATAAGCAAACATTGAAGGTTATTATCAAAACGGACTAATGGCAAAACTGTTCAAAGAAAGTCAGTCTATATGTCAAGTTCGGCCATCTAAGCAAATATCGTCAATCATATAAGCATTGTCAAACTCGAAGTACATGTCAATCAATAAAAACATTTTCAACCACAGTCAGCATTACGAATCTTAAAAAACATCATTGTCAATTTAAGCAAGTATTCCAAATCAAAATATTTTTTAATCAAAGCAAACATTGTCGTAAATGCTACAACAATTTATCAATATTTTCAAATTGGTTGTAATCGTCTTGCACACAGAAGACTGTAAGTTTAAATTCTCGACTATTGAACCACCTGTTACAAAGTCTCATCCACTTCGAATACCTATTGTTCGATGTTAGAACATGAAATTATATCATAATTCCCAAAGCAGCTGTCTTGATGATGGGTTAACCATTTAGAACACCTGTCGACAACATAAGAAAAAATTAAAAAGTAATAACAAGAATAACCACTGTCAAGTTATATAATTCATTAAAGAAATTTTATGATATAATTTCTTAAAATCATTAGACTTCAGATCAATATTCAAAGGTTTATATTTAATCTACAAGACTCTTCTAGGCCAACTGAAAGAGAAATTGTGAATATTATATCGATATCTTACGTGTACATAATTACATGTAGGACCAATTGCTTATTCATCAACCACCCAATTTAATTTGGAATTTTCGATATTTGGTTTCTGATATCAATCGAAGGCCTATCCTTTGAAATGTATCAGGTTTCTATCACAGATCTAATGATTTAATGCATCCACCTACGGAGGTATATTTTTCTATCTGGATAAGTTCTAGTTATAACCGAATAAGTTTTAATACCAGTGCGAAAGCAACTGGATAGAACTGAATTACTTTTGCAGTGCGAAAGGTGTATTATAATAAGCATATTGAGGTTCACCTATTAAAATATATAATTTTTGTCGTTGTCCCTGTCCGTCGGTCCGTCCGTCAACATTTGTTGTAGACACAATAGAAGCTACAATTTTCAATGGATTTTGATGAAACTTGGTGTGAGCATTTGAATTGATAAAATTGCGGTCAAGATCGAAATTGAAGGTTTTTCGACGAACGGTTTTTGAGTTGTTGCCCTTGGCTTAGTAAAATCACGTTAAAATTTTATTGTGGTTGCAATAGAAGATACAATTTTCAACAAATTTTCATGAAACTTGGTGTGAGCATTTGAATTGATAAGACGGCGGTTAAATTCGAATTTGAATATTTTTTTTGATGAACAAAAAATGATATAACATTGTGAGCGTATGTTACCTTGCCTGGTAAGCTATCTTTGCAATTAATGAAGTTTTGGCATATAATCGCATGAAAACTTTGGAAAATCAACTTCGAAGATACTGAGCCACGATAACTCCCGATAACTGTATAATTTACATTCAGGCGTAAAAATTTATCTACCTTAGGGACAGTTTTTATGGGCAAGCCTTTCGCTGTATATTCGTGTCCATGATAGAGAAGGATCGTGAGGTACCTTGTCAACTTTATACCTTGTCCATTTGACACATTGGTTTATGATCAATTTCTGAATGATATTTCCATCATTTGGATCATCAAAGTAACAGTCAACGTCAACCATAAGAGTATGATTTTCAAGATAACATATTTACACAAAGATGACTCCAAGAAAAGAAGTGAACTGGACATCTAAGTCGTCATTTACAGATGAAGATGGGTTCATTTCAACAAAAAAGTTCATTTCCTGGTATAATATTTCGCCAGTTTCAGATTGATTTCAGTCTTGAATATGTAAATAGTCTCCAAAACAACAATAACATGAAAATCGCATAACCCCTTCGAATATACTTCAAACTATATATTTCACTCTTTTAATATGCAAGCAAAATTTGTCGTTGAAAATTGAAATTTGTATAAGGAAATCATATTGTGTACCTTTCATCTATGTTCTTCGAAATACATTGGGTTTATAAAATCAATAATTAAGTTTCTTGCCAAATCTTCAAACACAAATTTGCAGATATACATCTAGCTCAACATTTCTTTAAATGCAAACCGTCAAACACAAAACTCAGGCAACAAATGTCGAAATACAAATTTTGCCCATCAACACTTGCGAACATTTCTCCAAATATAGGTAAAAGACATTTTAAATTTGAAGGATTTTGAAGACATTGGGCGCCTGACAGTTAAAAATGGAGACTTTTATGTTTACCTTAGTAGCGGCACATTTGCCAGGCAAGGTAATATACGCCCACTGTCAGCAATGAATTTGAATAATAAACTGGGCAATAACTAAAAAAAACATTCATTGAAAAATCGTCAAATTCAATCTTTACTGCTTTCTTATCAATTCGAATGCTAACACCAAGTTTCAACAAACTCCATTGGAAATTGTAGCTTCAATTCTGCCAACAATAAAATTGTAAGTGTAATAACTCAAAAACAGTTCATCAAAATTGTCAAATTCGAACTTGACCGCCGCCGTATCAATTACAATGCTCAAACTAAGTTTCATCAAAATCCAGTTAAAATTGCAGCTTCTACTTCACCTACAATACAATTTTGACACACTTTTACAAGGGCAATAATTCATTGAAAATTCAGCAAATTTAAACTTGACCACTGCCTCATAAATTTCAATGGTTACACCGAGTTTCATTAAAATTCATTGAAAATTGTAGCTTCAAAAAATGTTGACATAAAAAGTCAATCCGCATTCCATATTGATTAGCCTGGCTAAAAAAATACCGTAACTGGGACTAAGGACGATTGGTCAAGCAACTTTCATTCGTATATTAAGTAGCAGATCGCACGATTGTTTCAACGAGAACATCAATATCAGCGAGAACAGACTTTGTAACAAAATCTCACCAGGATCAAGGAGCGCTCATGTTTGGCAATCTAGTGCAAACATGTCCCTTTATATGTCTGCATCTAATCATTTTAACTTGGACGACCATTCACCAGATGGTCTCACCCTGAATGTATAGACATGCAAAGAGTCAATCTAGGAGAGCCTACTGGATACTAGCGATACAACCTTTCTCCCTTTCAAAGGGATAAGGGGGCTGTAATATTTTAATATGCATTTATTCTAGGCTGTGTACAGAATAACCAAAAGGACTGAATATTCACCTATTCAGAATGCCCTTTCGTTCAATGCCGCCAGTAATCAAGCAAATAAGATATCACATGCCCACAATGAGAGTCTTCAAGAAAATGTTTATCCAATTTCAGATCAGAACAGAATAAAATATCCGGTCAAATCCAGACTGATTATTATAAATTCTCAACGAATTGGCGTATTTGCTTCAATCCACCCTATGCCTGTATACATTTTGGAGGATATAACCTTCCCTTTCCCGAAATCTAATTCTAAGCACGATATTGATTAATCAATAGATAGACAAAATCTTAATAGCAGATTACAAGGTCGAGTTTGGATTGTAATGCTCGATATTATGCTCTATAACATGGTATCTTTGTGGGTCCTCTGGATAAAATATTATACAATGTTAATAACAGCCACATCTAGATATTAAATCTATCTTGCCTTATCATATTGATCCGTCGCTTAAAGATGTTATCTATCTCCTCGTTGAGTATTTGTAAAACCAAACTGATGCAGATCAAGAGTTGATATTTTGACATTCTAGAAAATGTCCAGGGTTACACACAGTACTGTAGGTGTAGGACAGTTGCTCATTGGACAGCACCTTATCGGATGAGAATGCTCACACCATTACAGAATGTAGTGAATTGGGAGCTTACGTTCTAAAAGGAACGTCTGAATCCCTGCCGACTCGTGGGTGAGACAGAGTAGGACTTGCTCAAATGTTTAAGTGTACTACCTCTTATGGACATAACACCCTAAACCTTTTAAAACTTACCATTAAGGGTATACTTTATAGACTTACATGGCGTCGTAAATAATCAACAGAATCCTGTCAGTAAATAAATTCATGAGGCTAGTATCTGCTGTCTTATTAACAGTTTTATAAAACTGTGGTTCTGTTGCAAAGATATGGCAAAAAGTAAGTCCACTGATGAACATAGACTCATTTTGACTAAGTTTAAAAATTACATTTGTTTTTAAATTAAGATGGGTTCTAGCTACAACATCTGTATATCTGTATCATCTTTAACCATATACTGTCTATGCAGGTGCCGTGAGTTATATTATTCACTATTGATTTTTAATAATTATATTTTCTGATTGTAGTTTAATAGTTAACCTGTATATCGTTTAATTTTGTATATTTATCGCGTATTCAAAGATCGTACTTTCGTACTCTACATGTGGCTTAGGTCCGTTGTAACCAGCGTGCATATCCAGGGTCATTGATAATTGTGAGGGGGCAGTACTATCAAAAAATTGCCAGAGGGAGGGGGGCATGGGGGTGATCTTGTATTATGGGCATAAAATTTGTCATCAAATACATGTATTCTCAAATGACAATTTGGTCCAATTGATTGTTCATCAACTGTTATTAAAAAGGGAAGCGGTTTTTTTTTTCTCTTTCTGTGCACTACTTTACATACCAGAATATCGAACAATAAGTAATAACTTACAGAACTTTTCGATGCGTGGACACCCAAAAACCAAGTTTGACCTGTACTCTAGTATGTAGTATCTATAATAGTGTTTCTAGCTATATAATAATCAATAGCTGTCTATTGCTAAAAATGAGAATGGTCTTTACTAATCTTATGGCTTAAAAGAAATTGTCTAGAAATTAATGCCAGAAATCACCTGGGTCAGAAGTCGGCACTAAATAGCAGAAAAAAAACTTGCAAGCGCATTTTGAAAGAATTGCTCCATGATCGATTCATTTTAAATCAAGCTACTTACGTTTGACTGGTATCAATAATAGGCCTATAACTCTCTAATCATTATCATATAACGATCCTGTTTACACCGTCTAGTCTCTGGCACAATTCATCAACAACACGTAACATAAACAAACCCAGTTTCACCATTCCTCTATAACATCAACACCTTGCCTATTTTAACAAATGAATCACCATATCACATTCGAGGCCTGTATGAGTATATCAATGTTATTGTATGCCTGTGTGTTTACTAGCAGATCTAGGTCTAATACGTCATCGATATTATGGGGCAGTTAAATACAGAACGCCTCTCATTCTTATTCTAATGAATGGAATGGAGGAAAAAGCCAATAACCCATATCGTCGACATCGCTAGCGAATTGTGATTACTACAGAAGTGTTGCTTAGCAACGCTGGTTATTTTTTCTGCTTCTATCTCTCAAACGTATAGTACAAGCTCTGGTGAATGGTGAATTCAATTTTAAACGAAGTTTTATTATCTAGTATGCAAGTATATATAGGCATATTGCTGTAATATTGAACTTATTGTACTATCTTGGTGAATAGATGGTTAATTCGAAATTTCAATGAGATTTAATTATATATATATGCACATTGATTGGTTATTTTATTCGTATTGTTAGCCCGACAAATCTGATTACATCGGTTCCGCTAATTGACATAATAGTTGGTAATGATAACCCTCCCGGGTATCACGCCCGAGGAACGGGTGGGGCCAGATTTGTTGGGCTGCGTGGGCCATTATATAGAATGCTGTAAAATACTTGAACATGTACTGGGCCTATAAGATTTTGTTTGTCTGACTCGATAAAAATCTAGCTTCTGTCGGATTTTATTCCTGCTGTTGGTTGAGCTTCACAGGAATAGACACTGTGACGAAATCACCAGTGTTGATTGTTGAGCACATACTGTATATATTTTTGCTCGTCCGGTAACATGGAAACATTAAGAACACTATACGGAAAATTTCAGGAGGTATGAAAGCTAACACATTAAGAGATCATTGAATATGATCATGGAACAATTTTCTATACAATTATATTGTCTTTGCTCGCAATGTTTCTTATTTTTTCTTAAAAATTTAATTCAAGAAGCTGCAGCATCCTATCTTTATATAGTATTCTGAATGATAAGGTATAAGTTGCATTCACTTTAAATTCATTTTAATTCACTAATGTACAGATTCGGTTATTCAAGCCCGCGATAATGTTTTTACTTTGTATACACTTAAATGCAAAGCGTAATGCCATTTAAAGATTATTATATACTTGTTGAGTTTTTGTTATGAAGGAGCCATGGGGGGGGGGGGTGGAGGTAATCCATAGTTCTGAACTCAAATCAAGGCATAGTTTTTCTTTGCAGCAGATTTCGCATACATAGTGCTAAGTTACAACAATGAGGTGTCAATTAAAAGAGGTGCTAAAAGCAGATGTGCCATAATCCCAATGAAAGCACAATTAAATTTAAAGTTTAAATTAACGTTAATCCGCCTTGACGCGCTATTATCTAAATTTCTGTTGTCTTAGGATATAAATAATTGAATCGTCGCCCTGTAGTTTTCATAAACTTTTACTTCGTTACACGTTTGGACACAGTGGGATAAAACAAAAAGCCCTTTTTTTCAGTTTATTTTCGAGAAACTTTTGGAAACGAGGCAACTTATTTAACAATCAACCCAATGAGATAAATTGCATCAACCATTTAAAATCGATTTTGGCTTTATCATCAGGTGGATTTTTGTGTGAATAATCTAACAGCTTGACAATCGAGATCAAAACCGGCAAGTGCCTGTCACGTGATTAGGACGCCATAAAGAAATACCAAAGCGAGGATTTGGCCCACTTAATTTCAATTTCCGAAGACAACACGATGGCGGATCAACGTAAGTATTACACATTTTGCAATAAAACGATTATTTTATCGCTGAATTTTGAAGTCAAATAACCACATTAATATTGAGGCCAGTAAAGAGTCTATTTTTCAGCCTGAACTATTGTTAGGTTGGCTTTACGTGTTCAATTTCGCCAAACACGTTGCACTAAAATGGCATGGGTCGCCATTTTGTCTTTGTTTTCTCTAAACTAGTTTAGCCTAATCCTTATTCAATTTTTTGGCTTTCTGAATCTCCATTTTAAAATTTTATCCAATTTGTCTTTTCAGAATATGGAGGTTATGGTGCCACATCGGCGGGGTAAGAATGTTTTTTAATAATTTACTTTGAATTGTAGCCCTCTCATTAGTTATTCTTCCGACATGACATACCAAGCTACCGGTAACTTTAATTTTATTGGAGGAGTTGTTACCGTTTCAATTAATATAATTTGTTACCGTTTTGACATGTTACCGTTTTAACTGGATACTGACTAGGTAGGTGTAGGACATTCGGCCTAACAGATTTGAAGAGCAATCATACCATCATTTAAACGAGTTAGCTCAAGGTTGTACTAAGTTGTAGTTGTAATGTTACTTCAGGTCTTGGAATTTTGATTAAATTTAAAGATGTACTTTTTTGCAAGTTTACATTGTGGTGAAAAAAGGAACACATCTTCCCCAACCAAAGAAGTCACGAATGTTGGGTCAAATTTGTCATCGGTTAAAGCAAATTTGCGAGACATAATTTGTGCTCCTATCAACAGACATAAATTGCTGCAACCGACTATGTCATTTTCATTTTGCAATTCCAATTCTCATAGAAATAAAAAAAATAATAGCCTTAACATGTAAATTTCTATAACAGGTATGGAGGAGCAGATCAAGGCTATGGTCAGCAGGTAACTTTTTTTTTTTTCCCCTTTTGATCATTATAATGCCTTAGTGGTATGTATTTGAAATAAAATGAATGGAGTTTTATGTCTTATCTCTATTACACTAATGAAGTAAGGCAACACCATGCATTGCTGGTACAGTGTAATTAATCTACTGTCAAAGGATTTTTAATGTACACAGTCTGTAGCACTTTGGGTCTCAAGTTATCCCTTGTGATCACCTAGATGCTGTCAGCAGACATGGGAAGAACTAAACTCTAAACTGACCCTGTTTGAACCCTAGATCTTCAGAACTTTTAACTCACTGAGACACAGTGGCTCTGGTATTTCTTTAAAAAATAGTTGTAAAGAAATAAAAATATATTGTCTTATAGGCCTATGGTCAACAACAACAGCCACAACAACAAGGATATGGCGGATACGATCCTAATGCTTATGGACAGGGTGGTGCCACATCTGGACAACAATCTGGTTATGAACAACCAACTTATGGTCAACAAGCTCAAACAGGTGAGTCCGCATGAGAAAATAGCATACATAACCTACCATATTGTTTATGAATGCTTTTGTTAGTTACACATGGCTTTCTAACCTTTCTATATATCATTATCAAGAGAATAATCAGCCTATTGTAGACTATTAGACAGATGTGGGTGATACTGACAATTTTGAACATCGCATTTTAACATCGCCACAAGTGATTAATCATTCCCATAATATTTTATAAGTTTAATTTTGAATTTCTTGACTTTTTTTTATGCATTTTCAATAAATTACATTTTGGGGATCAATTTGGACGGTTTTGGTTTCTCACAGGTCAAAGTTATGGACAGTACAATCAGGGTGGTTATGGACAACAAAATCAATCGGGCAATTCTGGAGGGTACAGTGCCCAAGGACAAGGGCAAGGTGGTTATGGCCAGCAAGGTAATTCTCACTCTTTTTCTGATTCCCTTTGCAGATCCCATCTTATTTCTGTTGAACCATTATTTGATTTTGAAATCATCAAGCATGAATTTTTATTTTGAGAGATAATTCCTATATTAATTTTTTTTTATATGCCTACACATTAATGTGGGCTCATATAGCAGATGCTCCTGTCTGTCTGTCCACATTTATTGTAGACACGATAGAAAGCTGGTTTCTTTATGGATGTTTATGAAACTCTTTTTATCACTCAAGGATGAACCCTATTAAAACTCAGACCATCAAAAAATATTTTAAATGAGTTACTACCCTTGTTCTTGAATTCTCTGTGGACACAATAAAGAGCTAGTTTCTGGATAGATTTTGATGAAATTATTGAGTGATCCTAATCACCAAGGATGAACTGAAAATGAAAAATCTTTCATATACTGATAACTCTTGTCAAACTCCCAGACAAACTGGCTGCCATATTTATTGTGGGCGTATTACAATGGCCTTGGCTTTTTTGTTTAAAAACTGTTACATAAACTGACAGGCCAATCCTGATGTTCAAAAAAAATCAGATTTTATTTCACATATTATGGAAGGACTTCCAGCATTCAGTAAAGTTTTAACTTTCATCAATGTCTATCAAAATAGTTTTTATACGCCCACATAGAAATGTGGACGTATATTGTTGTCGCCCCTGTCCGTCGGTCCGTCGGTCCGTCTGTCAACAATTGTTTGTGGACACTGTAGAGACTACAGTTTTTATTGGAATTTCTTGAAACTTGGTATACTTGTTTATAATCACTCAAGGAAGAACCCTATCGATTTTGGTATGATTTCGAAAAAAATTCCTGGAATTCTTGGACTTTGAATTTCAAATTGTTCTGTTTGTAAACAAAAGCTTGTGGACACTGTAGAGACTCCATTTCTTTATGAATCTTTTTGTAACTTGGTATATTTGTTTATTACCATCCAAGGAAGACCCCTATTGATTTTGATATGATTCTGAAAAAAATTCCTGGAATTCTGGAACTTGGAATTTCGAATGTACTGTTTCTCATCCGTCTGTCAACAATTGTTTGTGGACACTGTAGAGACTACAGTTTTTATTGGATCTTCTTGAAACTTGGTATACATGTTTATTACCATTCAACGAAGACCCCTATCGATTTTGGTATGATTCCGAAAAAAATTCCTGGAATTCTTGAACTTTGAATTTCAAATTCCGTCGGTCCGTTGGTCCGTCTGTCAACAATTGTTTGTGGACACTGTAGAGACTACAGTTTTTATTGGAATTTCTTGAAACTTGGTATACTTGTTTATAATCACTCAAGGAAGAACCCTATCGATTTTGGTATGATTTCGAAAAAAATTCCTGGAATTCTTGGACTTTGAATTTCAAATTGTTCTGTTTGTAAACAAAAGCTTGTGGACACTGTAGAGACTCCATTTTTTTATGAATCTTTTTGTAACTTGGTATATTTGTTTATAACCATCCAAGGAAGAACCCTATTGATTTTGATATGATTCTGAAAAAAATTCCTGGAATTCTGGGACTTGGAATTTCGAATTGTACTGTTTGTCATCCGTCTGTCAATAATTGTTTGTGGACACTGTGGAGACTACAGGTTTCATTGGATTTTCTTGAAACTTGGTATACATGTTTATTATCATTCAATGAAGACCCCTATTGATTTTGGTATGATTCCGAAAAAAATTCCTGGAATTCTTGGATTTGAATTTCAAATTGTTCTGTTTGTAAACAAAAGCTTGTGGACACTGTAGAGACTCCATTTCTTTATGAATCTTTTTGTAACTTGGTATATTTGTTTATTACCATCCAAGGAAGACCCCTATTGATTTTGATATGATTCTGAAAAAAATTCCTGGAATACATCCAAGGAAGACCCCTATTGATTTTGATATGATTCTGAAAAAAATTCCTGGAATTCTGGAACTTGGAATTTCGAATGTACTGTTTCTCATCCGTCTGTCAACAATTGTTTGTGGACACTGTAGAGACTACAGTTTTTATTGGATCTTCTGAATGCAATACAATATAGTTAACTTCCAAGTTCCTTGTAAATCAGGAACCAGCTGTAATTGGACTTTTACTTTTACAATCAAAGCTATCAGTGGGCGTATGTTACCTTGCCTGGCAAGCTATCTTAGATACTTTTTGTCACCAGTATAATGTTCATTATTACTTATGCTATTTGCAGCAGCTTATGGACAAGCTGGATCAGCAGGAGGTTATGGACAGCAACAGCAAGGAGGTTATGCTGGTGCTGATCAATCAGGAGGTTATGGTGGTGGTAACCAAACTGGTGGTAATCAAACTGGTGGTTATGCAGGTGGTAATCAGTCTAGTGGTTATGGAGGTGGTAACCAGGGTGGCTATGGAGGTGGTAACCAAGGTGGTAATGAATATGGCAGTGGAGGAGGTGGATACGGAGGTATGCAAAAAGCTTTATTCATTCTATATTTGAGAGTTCTATGTTAATTACCCCAGGTGAATTATTACAGAATCCTGAGTTTTATCCTTATGAAAGAAAATGATGGGTAATCATATATTTTATAATCAGTTCAAATGAATGGCTTTGCATGTGTATCACAAATTACTTAATTATACATTTTCATTTTTAGGTCGAAGCGGAGGTGGAGGAGGAGGCTTTGGGTAAGAATCAAAATCTTTATTTCTACAAACTTTCCACAAAACCATTCTTCTATAAATCCACTGAACATAGTAAATTGGAGTTAGTTATATTTTCCGTGCTTCTTGTAATGTGAATCAGAGTTCAAGAACTGGCATCCGCCTAATTTGACGAGTTTGATAAGATTTTACATAACCCAGTATTTTTCTTTTCGGTAACTTAGAACTCAAGTCATTTTACATAGTACTTACAAATGATAAACTCTTGCATTGCATTTAACATGTTCACCAAGTTTTGAAGTGTGCGATTTATGGAAGGATGAATTTGTACTTGTGTTCAGAATAAATAAGGTATGATCTCAAATAGATATATATATTATATATATATAAATGATTTATTTTAGCAAGTAAATAATATAAGACTTGTAAAATGTTAGTTAATAGTACTGGGTGACTTATTATTTAGCAGTGTCCATACTGCAGGTCAAGATGGAAGATAAAGAGCTTTAGGTCAACAACCATAATATGCCACAAGTGAAAATATCTACATGAAATGGCTATAAATATTTACAGTACTGATATGGCACTCATAACCTCGTATTTGAAAGAAATGCATACACTAATTAGCATTTCCCTGGCAGTGTCTATGCTTTTGGATATTAAGTGGGGCACAATATTGAATCTCATGTCAAAGTAGAGCCACTCAATTTCATTATTTCCATGGGTTTTGGTGCCTAAATGGCAATATGTCACCTTATAATCATGTAATTTTCTTAATGATTTATTATGTCAACAGAAAAGTTTTATTGTTGTAACTGCCATTGAATCAACATATACTTGAGGGTCTTTATATTAAGATATATTATTATGGTTTTTTAAGAACAACTACATGAATGGGTCTCACTGGACATAAAGAGGATGAGTTTAAATCGTTAATAGATAAAATATATAAAACAATGCATGCATCAATTATAAGGACTGAATGTACAAATTATTATACACCAAATATTTCTGTGTCATAGGTTAAACCTTGTTATCCCTAGATTTCCCAGGGATCTACCTGTCGCTCAGTGAATTAGACACTTGAAAATTTGAAAAATTGTCTCTCATAGCACACTGCATGGTGTTGCCTGTCTTTATTAGCCCAATGAGTTGCAGAAATATGGGTTTTATATTATATAATCGGTACCTAATTTACAAAATTTAAAAAGCTCAATTTTTATCAAAAATCAAATATACATCATTAGAAAGACAAAAATAATTCTATAAAAAAAAAAACAGAAATTTTGACGCATGTAAATTAGATCTCATGACCAGGCTATTCGGGAATTTCAAATGATTGTAGATTCAGAAGTTAACAAAGCACAACAAAAATGAAGACATCATGTGGTCTGGACAGGGGGTAACAACTATTGCTCCGATCACAAGGTCGTTGGTCACAAGATGTGGGCTATGGAAGTTTTGGCCATTGCTGAAATTATTTAACTGGATACTGGTATAAAAAATAATCTGAATCGAAAATTCAAGAATTTATCTTGATCATTTTGTTAGTAATTGACTAATGGTTCCATAGACATCAAAATTATGCTAATTTGTTTGAAAACTTAGTTAATACAGTAGTTTTCTTATATCATAAAATATTAACATATTTAGAAAGTTTACGTATATGTAAACATTTAAATAGTTATGGCTTAAAATATTAACGATTGAATTTTTTTAGTCGCCACTTTCAGGAATGTTCAGGAATGCATTTCTTTAGATTTTGATGTAAATTTTTCATTAATTAGAGCAAACAAAGTTATTGGACCAGACTACCTCTTTATACAAATAAAGTTTGCCTATATACTAGTAACTATATTGTTGGAAGTGGGCTGCCTATGATAATGACCTATAATAGTGAAGTATCTGCTAATCTTTTTCCAAATGACTATATTGGTATTCTGTAAATATGGTGTATTAATTTTAAAAGGTTATAACTTTATGATTAACATGAAGAAGGATGATATTAAATATCCTTGTCCAGTGAGATTCCCAGGTACAAATCCAAAATTTGGTATGAGATAATATTATCTACAATACAAGGTTTCAAATGTGGCTCTGAGAATCAAGCTTTTACTAGCTAATAGGCTTGTTGTTCTATGTAAATCTTATTGTGTGCAAATAAAATCTTCATTTTAAGCAAGATCTATATTTAAAATGCTCACTTCAAAGTTGAAGCAAATTATATTCAACAAACATAGGAAGAAGGCAATACATTTCTTATAGATTTAAGTTGATTGTGAAACTTAAACTCTGGTTATGCAAGTTTGGTACCAGTCTGTCCATGCTGGACTTTTGTTGGATTGAATATATGGCGGCAAGAATAACCTAATTCGCGAATGGCTGATGGAGAATCTTAATTCAAAAGCAATAAATGATGATGGAACCTAATCAAAACTATTTAATGATGGCGGAACCTAAACGAAACTGGTTACTGGTTAAATTTATTCCAAACAATGACTGTTGGTAAAGCCTTAATTTAATTGATGGACTAATGTAGTGCTCAACAAATCTGGTGGTGGAGCCTTATCAAACCGGCTGATGGTGGCATATTAAATTTATGACTTTACAAATCAGTGACTGATGGTGAAACAAACCAAATTATTGATGGTAGAATCTGAAATAATGACTGAAGAACTTAACCATACCAATTTTTTATGTTGAAATCTATTTTAAACCAATGAATGATAAACTCATGGAACCTGAACAAACAATTTCTGATAAAGGAGTCTCACTTAATCAGATTGCCTTAAACATTTCTCTGTTGTCAGCCTATAACCAAACAATTCTTATACATGTCAGCATTTATGATCCCTCTATGACATTTACATAACTCAGTTGAAAATAATTCAATCCTGCCATATTTATTGTTGAATCTATGAAAGTACACATCTGCTGTGAATGATAGGGATAGCCTTCCATCTTTTTCCAATAATTTGTCAAGTAATAACTGGTATTGCAATCTGTATATAATTCATGAGGGGTATTTTAACACTGCTGATTCATGTGACAATCTGGACAGAAAATGTGATTTTGTTGATTTTAAATATTTACAAAAAAAGCATTTCTGAGTACTTATTTGCCTGAAATGATTTTGATGTGGAATCTAATCATAATCCTCTTTATATCTGATGGATAGCAGCATACCTTTTTAATATTATTGATTTGTTGAGCAGGGTATTGGGTTACATGTAAATTATTTATTATGTTAACTTCTATGTCAAACTGAGGTTGGTCATTTGCTTCGATTTCTCAGAGCCACTAGGTTAATGTTAAACAAAATCTAAAGGGTATAAATACACTTGT
Source organism: Nipponacmea schrenckii (assembly GCA_030562195.1). Taxonomy (NCBI): domain Eukaryota; kingdom Metazoa; phylum Mollusca; class Gastropoda; family Lottiidae; genus Nipponacmea; species Nipponacmea schrenckii. The sequence continues at coordinate 9,784,912 of CM060201.1, forward strand.
TAAAAAATCTTGGTTTCAAAAACACAAAATATTCTGGGGTTGGAAAGTTATGTTGGTACTCATCTGTTTATGAATGAAACATGAAGCTGAATTATTAACTGAAGTTTTTTATGATACAGAGGTGGCCGAGGTGGTGGCGGCTACAACAAGGGTTTTAGTAGTGGTAAGTCCCAGTCAGTGGTTCCTACCACCGGTTTCATTCATTTTGTATTTTGTGTTTTTGATGTTCAAATGGGGAAACTTACAAAAGGGAAGAGCATTATGGTTCTGTGTTCTTAGCATACAGTGTTAAAAAAAAAACAAGTTAAAAATGTATAATGGTATGAATTCTGGACTCATTAAAATCTAAAATCGGTATCTATGTAAAAAAAAGCCAAGCCTGTTCCGTCTCAACATGGTTGAAGCACTCTAGAATGGAATGCTTAAAATAAGAATGTGCCTTTGATGGTAAAATATATATGTGTAGCTGCTGTGTGGGTGTTGGTACATGTTCCTTAAGAAAATCATATGATTTTGCATACAAAATATGTAAAAATTAAGGGGTAAATTTAGTGTCTGAACTTTCACAATGTGTATATGCTCTTCCCGGTGCCAATTACAAGATTATCAATGTGTAAAATGGTCTTGCCTGTCTAAAAAGTTATTGCGTTGTATCTTGGTAAGGGTACATTAAGTAAAATAAAATGATAGTTGAAATGGACAGTATATCAGAGAGTATGTATCTATTACAGGTGGAGAAAGATCTGGTGGTGGAGGAGGTGGATATGGATGTAAGTTATTTTCTGATACTCTCAAATAGTTTTTAGGACCCTCTTTACTTTTATTAATTTGTTGACTTTGAAAAAGTTATTCCTTTACTTAAGCATATTTAGATTAAATAACCACAAACAAATTTACTTGTTTTTTTTGCTAGTACTATGTTGCTAACCAGAAGGACTTGTAAGGAAAAAGTATCTACTTTATATTTTCAAATATAAAGAAGAGACCTGTGTTGCTGTTCATCATTGAGCACTTGTGCAAGTTGTTGCTGAATCTCAATCTGTTCAATAATTTATTTCAGCTGATCGTCAAATGGAAATCCAACAAGACACTATCTTTGTTTCTGGTGCTGGAAATGATTTAACTGAACAGATGTTAGTTCAACATTTTGGTAGCATCGGTGTTATCAAGGTAGATTTTAGATTTTTTACTAACTCTGCAGTGTTATCATGTATAGATGTCATCTACATTGATATCACCTGACAATACTAGTAGGCTGTTTCCTTAAAACAACTAGTCAAAATAATGCAAAGTGTATTTAACTGGTATATATATTTTAGATGGATAAGAGAACAGATTCAGCTAAAGTATGGATCTATAAAGATAAATCTACTGGTATACCAAAAGGTGAAGCTACAGTAACATTTGATGACCCCGCCACTGCCAAAGCTGCTATTGATTGGTTTAATGGTAAGTAAAATTAAGGCCATCCAAGTTTTGGCTCTTGTATTTTAATTTTACATTAAATTCAAAATCTGTTGATCTCTTATTCATGAAGTGGTAATATTCACATGTCATAATCCTGTTTAAAAATTGCAGGTAAAGATTTCAATGGTAGTATTATTAAGGTAGAATTGGCTCAGAGACAAGTATCACAGTTTGCGAATAGAGGACGAGGACGTGGTGGTGGGGGAGGAGGAGGTGGTAGAGGACGAGGTGATAGAGGTGATCGTGGTGACAGAGATGGTATGTATTTTTAAACATTACACTGCAGGTCACAGAGTGAGTTAGTCTTATGCCACAGTTCAGACCATAATTGTGTTCATCAGGTGCATTCTTGCAAAGAATTTTTTCTTTTTTCCAAAACAGCTGTCTTGATTTTATTTCTAAAACCTTGTCATTTAAGATGACTATTGTATATCTTAATTTAGTTCTATTGAGGCAGCCTACTTAATATTCTTATATTTCAGGTGGAGGAGGAGGTGCTCCAAGGCAAGGTGATTGGGATTGTCCAAATGAGTAAGTTTTTCGCTTTTATGCAGTCTGTGGGTACCTTATTCTGATTATACTTGCATTACTTTCTTTGATGTTTATAGTAGAAATATCCTGGTTTGGATTAAAAAAAAAAATATTCCATGTCACTAATCCGATTATGTGGCCTTATAAATATCCATTTGATGTTTTTATACTGTCAGCTCTTCATTTTTGATGAACCTTTTTGACTTGAATTTTTATTTCTTCACTAATATGAATATAACTGTTGACTTAATTTTATATACCTTTTGTTTCAGAACTTGTTCAAACAGAAACTTTGGTTGGAGAACAAATTGTAATAAATGTGATGAACCTAAACCAGAAGGATTAGGCGGTGGTGGAGGACGTGGACGTGGAGGAGGACGAGGTGGATTCCGTGGAGGAGATAGAGGTGGCCGAGGGGGTGGGTTTAGAGGTGATAGAGATAGAGATGGTGGTCGAGGAGGAGGTAGAGGTGGCGGTGGATTCCGTGGTGGTGATAGAGGAGGACGAGGAGGTGGATTTAGAGGTGATCGTGGTGGAAGGTAAGTCTTAAATCTGATTTTACAAGTACTCAAATTGTTAGTAAATTTTGATAACTGGGTAACTGGTGGCAATAAATTTTTGTTAACCATTTAATTACTAAAAAGATCAAAGTTATAAATTTGCAGTGGTGACAGCTAGATTACAATAAGTACAAGATTTAACCAAATTTAAACAAGTTTCTAAGAGTACTAACTGTTAATGTAGAACCACTCCAGAGTCACCTAGACTGGGACAAAAAAGAAAATGATCAAGTTTTTTTTTAAGTGTGCAGTGATTGAGTTCTACAAGAGAAACACTGTTTTATATTTTCAGGGGTGGTGGAGATCGTGGAAGAATGGACAGGAGACAGAAGCCGTATTAAATTCATTTTAGAATTCACTTGTTTATCCATGATTTTTATTCTTTCACATTTTATATGGTCATTTTAAAATGCATTTTGTTGTCATCATGGAAGATGAAGTGCTTGTCTTGTTATCATTTTGTCGTGTCATTAAGCCTGTCAATGTAAATAGTAAATTATGTGTCTAATTGTTGGTAAAAAAATAATTTAGACTCAAATCATAAATAAAATCCATTAAATACCTGTATTAATGTTCAAATAAATTTGTATAGGCCTACATGCAACGTGGAGCATATTGTAACCAGTATCTGCCTTCCTAAGGCCATACAAAGTTTATATTCTGGTTAACAGGACCTGGGCGTGCCGAAACTATTGAAATTTGAAGTACATGTACTTAATAATGCGCGCGTGCCCCCCAATTGTGTGTAGAATAGAGCTATCTCTACTTTCCCGGAAATATTTTTTTATTAGAATTATCTCCCTTGATATTTAACTAAAAAAAAAAAAACTAATACAGGTACCGTATAATTAGAGCTGAAGTGAGCACTACACTGTGGTTGGCAATCGACATTTTGCCCCACAGATTCAAGACCCTTTTGCACTTTAATACCTTCCGCCAGGTGTTCTTCCTACCAAGATATTGAGGTATAAAATTGACAAATTTTCTCGATTGTGTTGCACAACCTCGTTACTTATAATTGTCGATTTGTTTAAAATGCAAAATGTATAAATACACAACAAAATCCAATGAAATGCCACCTCCATTATGTCTATAAACCGGGATCCAATCAAAAAGATTAAATCGTTAACCTTGAGTGAGGTCAGCAAATGAAGTCTTTGACAAAGCTCTAGTTCCAATTATAACATACGGATGGGAGATCTGGGGATTCGAACCTTCTGATCAAATTGATAGATCGAACTGGGCAATTCGCGTAAAATACTAGCTTTGTTGGTTTAGCAGAAGTTTGGACAAACCAATTTCTTGGGAATAGCTGTGCTTTTGTCAGTCTCTTTAAACAGAGAACAACTAGACTCTTAACAGTAGATTACAGATTAACAGTAGATACAAAAATTATAAATTGATCTTAGAACCTGAAAGATATTTATTTTCAAACAAATTTAAACGTTCCCTGTGTGAATGTCGATGTGGTTCACACTATTTAATGGCCCAAATCGGCACTAGGTATAATATCCCATATGATGACCGAATATGTAAATGTTGCTCTCTGCAGTGTATTGGTAGGTAGGTAGGTAGGTAAATGGCGAGTTAACGTTCGCTTCCAGCAATTGCTGATATCGCAAACTAGGTAGTTGCACTTTGGTGGTCGTTGGTAGTGGATTTAGAATCAATTGGATGATTTAGAAAACTGTTGGTTTGGTGGTGGTTTGAGAAATCGTACGATCTGGTCGGAACGAATGTCATGGCGGTGAAACTCGGCCCTGGATAGTGTGGCGTGAGTGATTCAGTCTTCTACATTCTTCCAAAACTCGTTATGATCATGGTGGTTGTTGTTGGTGGTTGTTGGTTTGGTTTGGTTTGATTATCTGTCTGTGCTTGGAAGAGTTGAAGACCTAAAAGAAAGAAAAAAAAAGGAGACGTGAGAAAGGAGAGAAGAAGAGAAAAAAAGCTTTCACAAAAAAAAAAAAAAAAAAAAAAAAAAAATAAGATGTTCTCTTTTGTTTCTGCTATGAAACTTGTTTTGAAAATTGATTATATAAATTTTAAAAGAAACTTAGGTTATTTGTTTAAAACAGATGTGGTAATAAATTGGTAGATGAGTTCCATTATTTTGTACCAGTGGTCCGTGGGTGGAGCCAAAATATTCTGTATGGTGATTGGTATGCCGTTGGTTTCCAGGTAGTCCGTCAATGTCTTACGAGATGGTTTCAATTCGGTGCATTGAATGAGAAGATGCGTCCTGGTGGCAACGTGTCCGCATCGGCATTCAATGGCATTGAACTGATGGTCTCGCATGACATGGTTGGTGCGTAGTCTGGTTACCAGTGCAGTGTATTGAGAAGGACTTCATTTTTATACGCCCACATGAAATGGGGGGCGTATATTGTCGTCACCCACATCCGTCCGTCCGTCCGTCCACAATTGCTCGTAAACACTCTACACGTTGTAATTCTTGACGGATTTAGATGAAACTTAATATGAGTGTTTATGATCACGCAAGGATGAACCCTATTGAAAATCAGCGAAATCGGAAAAAAATTAGTATGAGTTCGTGCCCTTGTTCTTGAATGGCTCGTAAACACTCTACAACCTGCAATTCTTGACCGATTTTGATGAAACTTGGTGTGAGAGTATGTTATAACTCAAGGATAAACCCTATCGAAAATCAGCGAAATCGAAAAACATTTAGTATGAGTTATTGCCCTTGTTCTTGAAAACGCGTTCAATTTTAGCTTGTAAACACTCTTGAGAGAACAATTTTTAATGGATTTTAATGAAACTTGGCCTGAGTATTTGTTATCACCCAAGGATGAAGCCTATTGGAAACCAGTCAAATCGAAAAAAAATTAATATCAGTTATTGCCCTTGTTTTTGAAAACGCGTTCAATTTTTAGCTTTTAAACACTCTACAAAGCACAGTTATTGACCGATTTTGACGAAACTTGCTGAAATTGTTTAGTATCACCCAAGAATGAACCCTTTTGAAAATAGCACATATCGAAATATATTTAATAGGAATTATTGCCCTTCTATAAAATGTGTTGGATTTTTGCCTTGTAAACACTCTACAAGTCACAATTCTTGAGCGATTTTGACATAACTTGGCATGAGTAATTGTAATCACCTAAGGATGAACCCTATTGAAATTCAGTTGAATCGAAAAATATTTAGTATCAGTTATTGCCCTTGTGTTTGAAAACGCGTTCAATTTTAGCTTGTAAACACTCTAGAAAGAACAATTCTTAATGGATTTTGATAAAACTTGACTAGAGTATTTGTTTTTACCCAAGGATGAACCTTTTTGAAAATCAAATAAATCGAAATATATTTAGTGTCAGTTATTGCCCTTGTGTTTGAAAACGGGGTTAACTTTTTGGCTAATAAACACTCTAGAAGGTACAATTCATGACCAATGTTGACAAAACTCACTGAAATTGTTGGATATCGCAAGGGATGAGCCTAATTGAAAATTAAAAATATCAAAATATATCTAATATGAATTATTGCCCTTGTTCTTTTAAACGCGTTCGATTTTTGTCTCGTAAACACTCTACATGAAACAATTCTGGATGGATTTCGATGAAACTTGGTATGAGAGTGTGTTATAACTCAAGGATGAACCCTATTGAAAATCAGCGAAATCGAAAAAAAATTTAGTATGAGTTACTGCCCTTGTTCTTGAAAACGCATTCAATTTTAGCTTGTAAACATTCTAGAAAGAACTATTCTTAATGGATTTTGATTAACTTTGGCTTGAGTATTTGTTTTTACCCAAGGATGAACCCTATTATAAATCAAATAAATAGAAATATTTAGTGTCAGTTATAGCCCTTGTTCTTGAAAACGCGTTCAATTTTAGCTTGTAAACACTCTAGAAAGAACAATTTTTAATGGATTTTGATGTAACTTGAAAACCTATTGAAAATCGAAAAATATTTAGTACAAGTGATTAACCTTGTTTTTGAAAATGCTTTAACTCGTAAACACTCTAGAAAGAACAATTTTGAATGGATTTTGATGAAACTTGGCTTTAGTATTTGTTTTCTCACAAGGATAAACCCTATTGAAAATCAGATAAATCGAAAAATATTTAGTGTCAGTTATTGCGCCTGTTTTCAAAAACGCTTTCAACTTTTGGCTTGTGAACACTCTAAAAATTCCTTTTTGACAAAACTCGCTGAAATTGTTTAATATCAACCAAGAATGAGCCTTATTAAGAATTAAAAATATCAAAATATTATTAAGGATGAACCCTATTGCAAATCATAAAGATACCGAAAAATAATTAATGAGTTGTTATTAGGTACAATTCTTGACAGTTTTTAATGAAACTAGAGACCCTAGAAAAAAATAGGTTGGAAGGTTGAATATTTCATTCCACTTATTGTAACCTTACTGAAAAGTTTTTATTTGAAATAAATGCTGCCAGTGGGCGTATATTACCTTGCCTGGCAAGCTATCTTTTATGTGTTTGTCCTTTCTACAAAGATCTGAGATCCAAATAATATTATGTGTTCTGTACATCCGACCATGGCGTCTTTTTTCATCATCATGACCAATATAAAGGAAGAGTTTAATTTTTTGACAAGATAATTTCAACATGTTCAATCTTTATACTTTATCAGATAAACCTAGTTTAAAACATCAATTTTCGGTTCCAGCTCATTTAAAGATAGCTTGCAAGGTAACATACGCCCACTGGCAGCATTAAATTTGAATAATAAATTGAGCAATAACTCGAAAACATTCACTGAATATTGAAGTCAAGGGCAATGACTAAAAAAATATTCATGGAAAATCGTCAAATCTAAACTTAGCCAACATTTTATCTATTTCAATACTCATACCGAGCTCAATCAAATATATTAAAAAATTGTAGCTACTTTTTCACCCACAAAAATGTCTGACGCGATTTTACTGAGTCAAGGGCAATAACTAAAAAATCATTGGTTAAAAAAAGTCATCAAATTCAAACTTGACTGCTGTCTTATTAATTCCAATGCTCACACCTAGTTTCATTAAAATCCATTGAAAATTGTAGCTTCTATTGTGTCTACAACAAATATAGAGGCAGGGGCAATAAACCGTTTATCCAAAAATCGTTAAAATCGAACTTGACTGCCGTCTTATCAATTCCAATGCTCATACCAAGTTTCATTAAAATCCATAGAACATTGAAGCTTCTATAGTGTCTACAACAAATGAATTTTTTATACAATTTTACTTAGTCAAGGGCAATTACTCATAAATTATCCATCGAAAAATTATCAAATTCGAAACCTGACCACCACCTTATCAATTCCAATGCTCATACCAAGTTCCATACAAATCCATTGAAAGGTGTAGCTTCTATTGCATCAACAATAAATTTTGAAGTGATGTAACTAAGTCAAGGACAATGACTCAAAAACCCTTCATCGGAAAATCTTTAAATTCGAACTTGACCGCTGCCTTATAAATTCCAATGCTCACACCAAGTTTCATTAAAATCTATTGAAAATTGTAGCTTCTATTGTGTCTACAACAAATGTTGAGGCAGGGGCAATAACTCCAAACCGTTTATCGAAAAATCGTCAAAATCAAACTTGACTACCGTCTTATCAATTCCAATGCTCATACCAAGTTTCATCAAAATCCATTCAAAATTGAAGCCTCTATTGCATCAACAATAAATTTTGATGTAACTAAGTCAAGGGCAATAACTCTAAAACTGTTCATCGAAAAATCGTCAAATTCGAAACTTGACCACCGCCTTATGAATTCCAATTCTATTGCATCAACAATAAATTTTGACGTGATGCAATAAATCCTCCAATATTCAATGGATTTTGATGAAACTTGGTGTGAGCATTCGAATTGATTAGACCTCAGTCAAGTTTGAATTTGACAATTTTTCAATGAACGATTATGAGTTTTTACCCTTAAAATCACGTCAAAATTCTATTGTGGTTGCAATAAGTAGCAAAGGATTTTGATGAAACTTGGAATTGATAAGACAGTAGTCAAGTTTGAATTTGACGATTTTTTTAATAAACAGTTTTTGAGATATTGCCCTTGACTTAGTAAAATTGCGTCACAAATTTTTGTGGATGAAAAAGAAGCTACAATTTTTCAAAGCATTTTGATGAAATTTGCCGCGAGCATTCCCATTTAAAAAATATTCAATAGATGTTTTTAGAGTTATTGCTCAATTTATTATTCAAATTCAATGCTGCCAGTGGGCGTATGTTACCTTGCCTGGCAAGCTTTCTTTTTTATTTGAGGCATGCGAATGCGTTGATGTATTTTTCTGGTTTTATAATGTGTGTTATGGTAAATCTTGTATTTGCAGGTTATTATCAAAGCACTTCATTTCTAATTCTGATTTTTTTTTAAAAAAAGCAACATATTTTTCTTTAATAGGTATTACATACTTAGTTTACACCTATAAATATAATATTTAGTCAATATAATGGCATGCTTAACAAATAAGAAATCTTCATTTCAGAGGTATGTTATAAATACGTCCTGACAAAAGTGATGCTGAATCAAGAATGTAAGCTGTATTAGAATGGTATTTAACATCATTTCATGCAGGTCGTCAGGTAAGTATTAATATAAAAATTGGATTTAACACGTAGATAACTTTTTTTATGCTGTTTGTTGCTCTGTATGCTGTAATGGTTCATGCTGATTTGTTCTGTTGTGTTTTGTATTTTTTTTTATACGCCCACATGAATATGTGGACGTATATTGTCGTCGCCCCTGTCCAAAATGGAGATTAGGCTGACAACTTCTCACGTTAAATACATTCATACATTATGAGCATTAACAAATGGACACGAGTATTATAACAAATGGGGAGTAAACCTGATAAATAATAAAACCTGATGATACAACTAAGATAAATAGAAACCTCCTACATGTAGCCAAATATGCTTAACATATTTCTTCATTAAACGCTGAGAAAAGTTAATTACGAAGTCGAGCAGTTATATGTTTGATTGGCTGATATTCTATTGTGTATGATTTCGTTTGAAAAATTATCCGATCTAGTGTTTGACAGTGATTTATATTTGCAGTCACGATGACTTTTGGTTAAAACATTCGATGCTATCTCGGCCTCTTCTTTGGTAATTCCAATTATATATTGCTTTACAATCACCTTTAATACCCATTAATAAATTGTTGAAAGTGACTATTCCTTCAGCTTCAGCAACCCTGACCTTTAAAACTGTAGAAACAGCACAATCATAAAACTCATTTTTAGTTGCGAATGTCACTTAGTAACTTGTTGAGGAAGAGTATTTCAGCGCGGTGCTCATGCTATAGAAAATAATATACATGTACTTTAAATTACTGCTGGCGTTACAATATCTTGTTCCTAAAATTTTACCTATATTGTAGGCCTTTGGTTTATTTAACAGATGCTTAATTGGCTAATTGCATTTTTGAAGATAAATAACTTCCTATTAAATAAAATTTGTATAAGTAATAGAAGGATTAATAAAATGTGATCATAGACTACTGATGTGTTTTGGAGGAAGGTACTTAGTCGAAACGTTAGACAACATGACAATATATCAGTATTATTAAACAATAATTTATCGTTCCAATTCTTTTTTCAACCAATCAAAATCTCTTAAGTTTAAACGAAATATGATTATGACGTCATAATGGAATATGCAAAATTTGTCACAGAGCGTTGAGTTTTCTAACGAGACGTACGCTGACAAATTTTCTCTAAGAATTTAGAAGAATTATCGCAGAATATCATTGCATTGTCATTTTCAAGGAGATTTTTAAAATGGCAGTATTGTAAGTAATCTATAATCCTAATTGTTTAAAAGTAATTGGACATTTGGAAACAGATCTTAAGATAAAGATATTTTGAATGTAGCCTTGTTTGTTGGTCTTAGAATTCTACTTAATTTCCATCTAATCCATCACCAGAGTAACAAAGTTTAGGCAATTTTCTAGATAGTGCCTACACTGTAACACTCAAAAAATACGTTGACCGAATTCAATCTTTGGACATCTTTATATTTTTCAGATTCAAGAAAGCTTTGTTTGACTGTTTTGGTGAAAAAGAAGTGTCTTTGGTACCCAATAAAGGTATTCTCTTTAGTGTAGTGTAGAGAATTTGTTGAACAAACAAACAAACAAAAATTTTTCCCTAAAATGTAATCAGAAAGCTGTATTTTTGTGAAAATGTAAACATTTCACTGCTCATAGCTGATTTGACGTCATGGTAACGCAGGACCTAGAGATTAGATCATGGTGTCACGTTATTATGACGTTATAACGTTACCGGTATCTAAAAAAAAAATTCTATTATAGCTGTTCCAGAATTAAATCTATTCCACTGACATTCACCTATACGTCAGTCTTAAAAGCTTCATTTTATATTTTGCTTATTTCCAGAGTCCAGTGTAGATCTATATGATTGTTGCACTCAATATTGGTTACCAATAGATGATAGAATGTGGTCAGGTGAAATAGAATTTCGTTTCATAGAAAATTGGGCTGAAGACGTGGAATTCACTGAAGGTAAACTATGTTATAATTATTAAATTTGGTAGTAGGACCATTAAAACTTGTATTAACATGTATAACATTTGATAATTAATTGGAATTTTACTTCCTTCTTATTTACATGTTTAGTTTTTACAAGAACAGCTGAATAGACTGGGAAAATAGATGATAGACCTCACGATAAATCGTCACCTGTATTTTTCCATATTTGTTTTTCAGATCTAGGAAATATTGATAATAAAACTACAATGGATAAATCTACCACTAGACCAGCAAGTAAGTTGATAACCTTTCCTGTACTTAGTTGTTCCTTTTGAAAATGATATGCCATAATCACATCGTTTGTTTGCTGAAAAGCAAGATTAGTTCAGAGCTACCAGTTTAAGTGTATTGTATCTTCTAATTGAAATGTAAAATGTTAGAAGTCACGATGTTTATGGTCCAATGTAGGAAATACCTACTAATAGGTGATCATTAAATGTAAACAATAGTCAATAGTCAGGAAGAATATTTTTTCTGGACACCAATAATATATTATTACCGTTCTCTCTGTTTCAGTTATCAAAAGGAGAACCAAGAGGACGTGTAAAAAAGAAAACTGGGATACTGAACTCTACCCAGAGACATACTATGGAATGTGGGATAACGAACTTTACTCAGACGAATACATGACATCTTTTGGGGAATCGTGGGAGGGAGATTTCTTTACTGATTTGTTTATGAAGACTTGTTTGTTGTTGAAGTTAGGTTTATTATAAATGATTTTTTTTTAATTTTTAATTCATCTTATTTTATTCATTTCATTTCATTTCAATTCATTTGATTTTGTTTTTAAAAAGCAACATATTTTTCTTTAAAAGATATTACATACTTAGTTTACACCTATAAATATAATATTTAGTCAATATAATGGCATGATTAAAAAATAAGAAATCTTGATTTCAGAGGTATGTTATAAATACGTCCTGACAAAAGTGATGCTGAATCAAGAATGTAAGCTGTATTAGAATGGTATTTAACATTTCATGCAGGTCCGCAGGTAAATATTTAACATAAAAGAATTGGATTTAACAAGTAGATAACTTTTTTATGATGTTTGTTGCTCTGTATGCTGTAAAGGTGAATTACGAAGTCGAGCATTTACATGTTAGATTGGCTGATGTTCTATATGCATAATTTCGTTGACAAATTATCAGATCTAGCGTTTGACAGTGATTTGTTTTTGCAGTCACGATGACTTTTGGTTAACACATTCGATGCTATCTCGGCCTCTTCTTTGGTAATTTCAATTATATGTTGCTTTACAATCACTTTTACTTACTAATACCCATTAATAAGATGTTGAAAGTGACTATTCCTTCAGCTTCAGTAACCGTGACCTTTGAAACTGTAGAAACAGCACAATCATAGAACTCATTTTTAGTTGCGAATGTCACTTAATTACTTGTTGAGAAAGAGTATTTCAGCACGGTGCTCATGCTATAGAAAATAATATACTTTAAATTACTGCTGGCGTTACAATATCTTGTTCCTAAAATTTTACCTATATTGTAGGCCCTATAATTATTTAACAGATGCTTAATTGGCTAACATGCATTTTTGAAGATAAATAACTTAATATTAAATTAAATTTGTATAAGTAATAGAAGGATGAATAAAATGTGATCATAGACTACTGATGTTTTTTGGAGGAAGGTACTTAGTCGAAACGTTAGACAACATGACAATATATCAGTATTATTAAATAATAATTTATCGTTCCAATTCTTTTTTCAACCAATCGAAATCTCTTAAGTTTAAACGAAATATGATTATGACGTCATAATGGAATATGCAAAATTTGTCACAGAGCGTTGAGTTTTCTTACGAGACGTACGCTGACAAATTTTCTCTAAGAATTTAGAAGAATTATCGCAGAATATCATTGCATTGTCATTTTTAAGGAGATTTTTAAAATGGCAGTATTGTAAGTAATCTATAATCCTAATTGTTTAAAAGTAATTGGACATTTGGAAACAGATGTTAAGATGAAGATATTTTGAATGTAGCCTTGTTTGTCTTATAATTCTTCTTGATTTCTATCTAATCCATCACCAGAGTAACAAAGTTTAGGCAATTTTCTAGATAGTGCCTACACTGTAACACTCAAAAAAGACGAGCAAACAAAATCTTTTATTGCTATAGTAGCCTACTAAAAATGTGAAAATTCTTCTTTACAAAATCGTAAAATCGGGCTTTTCTCTGCAATTTACGGATGTATTTCAGTGTAATTGTCATAATATTAGTGCAAAAAGCAAGTGAATCTGTTGAACAAACAAACAAACAAAAAATTTCCCTAAAATGTAATCAGAAAGCTGTATTTTTGTGAAAATGTAAACATTTCACTGCTCATAGCTGATTTGACGTCATGGTAACGCAGGACCTAGAGATTAGATTATGGTGTCACGTTATTATGACGTTATAACGTTATCGGTATCTAAAAAAAAAAAATTCTATTATAGCTGTTTCAGAATTTAATTTATTCCATTGACATTCACCTATAAGTCAGTCTTAAAAGCTTCATTTTATATTTTGCTTATTTCCAGAGTCCAGTGTTTATGATTGTTGCACTCAATATTGGTTACCAATAGATGATAGAATGTGGTCGGGTGAAATAGAATTTCGTTTTATAGAAAATTGGGCTGAAGACGTGGAATTCACTGAAGGTAAACTATGTTATAATTATTTAATTTGGAAGTAGGACCATTAAAACCTATATTAACAAGTATAACATTTGATAATTAATTTGAATTTTACTTCCTTCATTTTTTATGGTTGGTCTTTACAAGGACAGCTGAAAAGACTTGGAAAATAGATCACGAACCTCACGATAAATCGTCACCTGTATTTTTCCAAATTTGTTTTTCAGATCTAGGAAATATCAACAATAAAACTACAATGGATAAATCTACCACTAGACCAGCAAGTAAGTTGATAACCTTTCCTGTACTTAGTGTATTGTAACTTCTAATTGAAAGGCAAAACGTCAGAATTTACGATGTTTATTGTCCAATGTAGGAAATACCTACTAATAGGTGATCATTAAATGTAAACAATAGTCAATAGTCAGGAAGAATATTTTTTCTGGACACCAATAATATATTATTACGGTTCTCTCTGTTTCAGTTATCAAAAGGAGAACCAAGAGGGCGTGTAAAAAAGAAAACTGGGATACTGAACTCTACCCAGAGACATACTATGGAATGTGGGATAACGAACTTTACTCAGACGAATACATGACATCTTTTGGGGATTCTTGGGAGGGAGATTTCTTTACTGATTTGTTTATGAAGACTTGTTTATTGTTGAAGTTAGGTTTATTATAAATGATTTTTTTTTTAATCTTTAATTTATCTTATTTTATTCATTTCATTTCATTTCAATTCATTTCATTTTCTAGTTTATTTTTTATTTTTTTGGTTATTCTTTATTTATCTAGATCTATCTAGATCTATCTAGATCTATTTATTTTTATGTTTTTTTTTTATGAAGATCGATCTTTACACTTTGTTATTTTCTTTTGTTTTATTGTATATTATTTATTATTATTATTTATATATCTAGATCTATTTATTTTCGTGTATTTTTTTTTATAATGATCGATCTATATATTTTATTATTTTTATTTTTATTTACTTTTTTATTCATTGACAATTACTGCTCTGATTTTGGTAACTTATAATTTTGAAAATTTATCTCAGTGTTATACCTTTTAGTTATTTATTTTAACCGTTCACTATTAGTAACTATTAATATGTTTGGCACGGATCAGTTACTTATATAAACTCTCAACAGGTCAACCTAATTTGGACACGAGAAGTGAATGGATTGAGAGATATAAGTATAATACTGGTAGGAGCGGATATTATATAAGAGCTTTATTTTAAGTATTTTACAGACATAGCATTTCATTCTGTTAACAATATGGCAGATTTCAAATTTTAAACGAAGAATAATTAGAATTAGAGGAGAGTATTTAAATAAAGGAAAAAAAAAGTTAAATCTGTTAATTTGAGTAAAATATTATGGTGCCACTTTAAAGATCAAGGTTAAAGCAGAATGAAATGTGTCATGTGACTGTTTAGAATAGATTATGCCTTTATTAAATTGTAAGGTAGACAATATTTTGTAACATGACTACAATCCCAGTGAAATGATGAAATACATTGTTATATTATATATAATTGTATTATTACTAAATAAATAATCTTAAATCTTTTTATTCTCGTCCATTTCTTGTTAAACCCATATTATGACCATATCTAAAAGGGAATCTCCATTCTCCTGTTATATTGGCTAACGGCCGAGAGTCTCTTGGCTTTTCGTCCATAACATTTATAAGAAAATGCCTTTAAAATGGAGATCAGGCTGACAACTTCTCATATTAATACATTCTCATATTCAATACTTTATTCAAAGAACTTAATCCAGGACTTCAGAATCTCGCGTAATATATTCTGTCCAATTACAACTTTAATTTTATCTTCACATCGTTTGTGTTTGAAAGAAAAGTATCTTATTACGTCTTTTATGCTGCCAGGATCTTCTACAGCTTTCAATTCACTTGTTAATGACCAACAATTTTTGTTTTGTTTTGAATTATATCACTTACGCCTTTCATCTGGGTTTCTCACGTTCTTTTAAATGATCGGATAGAATCAGAAAATGGCCTGTTATGTCAGATATTAGGTGTTCGTCCACGCCTGCGTTGTATAGGCGCGTCGCGGCCATGGCCCTCAGTAAAAGGTTGCTGAAATTACCATTAAATCCAGTACGATGACACATGTTTTTAACTACATATTGTAATTTACTATGAGTATATTTTAACCCGGTTTTCCGAAAAAGATAACTAATTGTCTCATTTCGGTGAAATCTGTGAAAAAAGATCCTCATGATGCAAAAATACTAACATAAGGCAGTTACGGCGTTCCATATCAGAGAATATGGAGTGTACTGGAAGAACTACTGCGCAATAACAATATTTACACTTCACTTAAATTTGATATCCAGGGCATTCCATATCATATCTGGACAAATGGCAAACTATATCAGGAGTTTTTTCTCTTTGAAAGGCGGGCGTATGCAATGAAAAGTGTCCATTTTGACAAAATAAAAGTTGCGTCTCATTTACCTAGTCTACAACATCTTCTTTACGTCGACTTTTTACGAACATTACCATTTATTTCCGTTAACCTACGGCCAGTTACAGAAAGATGCTAATACTATAACAGATGATAAAAGAAAAAGATGATGCTGATAATAGAAAAAGATGATAATAGAAAATGATGATAATACAAAACGATACTGATAATGCAAAAATGTGATAATAGAAAAAGATGATAATACGAAAAGATGATGCCGATAGTACAAAAAAATGCTGATAATGCAAAAAGATGATGCTGATAATGCAAAAAGATGATAATAAAAAAAGATGATAATACGAAAAGATGATCCTGATAATACAAAAAGATCCTCATAATGCAAAAATACTAACATAAGGCGTTCCATACTCTGAGATGAATGACAGTATAAGAATAAATGATCGCTAGTTTCAATACTTGAATGACAAAAGGTAAATAATGTTGATGGGTCAAGTTTTAAAAGACACAACCTATTTAGTTTAAATTATTTTATGAATATATTTTAAATTGGATATTTTGCATTTTAACATCATAACATACACTAAATGGTAGGTTAAAAATTGTTTCTGACTTGTCATCATCAATACTAATATTCATCTCCTCTTCCCATATACTTTTTGACTTAGTATATAAGGATTTCATTTTTGTATGGTTATTATATTATCTAATTCTTTTTTGTATATTAGTTTCAAATTGTGATTTATATTGTCTTACACATCACTAAATGTTGAACGTATAAATTGGTGTTTGTTAGTTCTGAGTAGATGTTAACTGTACTTGATATATTTGCTATTGATGATTGATAGCATTTTGGATATTTCAAAATATTTGGACTGATCATTTCATGAAGAAAAAAGAGTTTGTTTTTAATAGGCAGAAAATTATTGGGGTTAACCATTTTTTTTTTATATATTTTTATATAAAATCTAATTCTGATTTTGTTTTAAAAAAAGCAACATATTTTTCTTTAATAGGTATTACATAACATAGTTTACACCTCGCGTAAGATATGTTGAAAAATGAGATAAAAAAATTGTTTTTCATATTGTTCATATTAATTAATAGAACATGTCAATCTACTATATGTGTGGCAATGGTTCTTTTATCAGCATTAATTTAAATACCATTCAATTTTAGACATTCAATTAAAGAACATTATGAGCATTAACAAATGGACACGAGTATTATAATAAATGGGGAATAAACCTGATTACAACTAAGATAAATAGAAACCTCCTACATGTAGCCTAATATGCTTAACATATTTCTTCATTAAACGCTGAGAAAAAGTTAATTACGAAGTCGAGCAGTTACATGTTTGATTGGCTGATGTTCTATATGCATGATTTCGTTGAAAAATTATCAGATCTAGTGTTTGACAGTGATTTATTTTTGCAGTCACGACGGTTAAAACATTCGATGCTATCTCGGCCTCTTCTTTGGTAATTCCAATTATATATTGCTTTACAATCACTTTTACTTACTAATACCCATTAATAAAATGTTGAAAGTGACTATTCCTTCAGCTTCAGTAACCCTGACTGTAGAAACAGCACAATCATAAAACTCATTTTTAGTTGCGAATGTCACTTAGTAACTTGTTGAGGAAGAGTATTTCAGCACGGTGCTCATGCTATAGAAAATAATATACATGTACTTTAAATTACTGCTGGCGTTACAATATCTTGTTCCTAAAATTTTACCTATATTGTAGGCCTTTGGTTTATTTAACAGATGCTTAATTGGCTAATTGCATTTTTGAAGATAAATAACTTCATATTAAATAAAATTAATAATAGAAGGATTAATAAAATGTGATCATAGACTACTGATGTTTTTTGGAGGAAGGTACTTAGTCGAAACGTTAGACAACATGACAATATATCAGTATATCGTTCCAATTCTTTTTTCAACCAATCGAAATCTCTTAAGTTTAAACGAAATATGATTATGACGTCATAATGGAATATGCAAAATTTGTCACAGAGCGTTGAGTTTTCTTACGAGACGTACGCTGACAAATTTTCTCTAAGAATTTAGAAGAATTATCGCAGAATATCATTGCATTGTCATTTTTAAGGAGATTTTTAAAATGGCAGTATTGTAAGTAATCTATAATCCTAATTGTTTAAAAGTAATTGGACATTTGGAAACAGATCTTAAGATAAAGATATTTTGAATGTAACCTTGTTTGTTGGTCTTAGAATTCTACTTAATTTCTATCTAATTCATCACCAGAGTAACAACGTTTAGGCAATTTTCTAGATAGTGCCTACACTGTAACACTCAAAATAGACGTTGACCGAATTCAATCTATTTTGGACATCTTTATATTTTTCAGATTCAAAAAGGCTTTGTTTGACTGTTTTGGTGAAAAAGAAGTGTCTTTCGTACCCAATAAAGGTATTCGCTTTAGTGTATCTATAAAACTCAACACAAAAAACATTTATGAGCAAACAACAGCTTTTGTTGCTATAGTAGCCTACCAAAAATGTGAAAATTCTTCTTTACAAAATCGTAAAATCGGGCTTTTCTCTGTAATTTACGGTTGTATTCCAGTGTAATTGTCATGATATTAGTGCAAAAAGCAAGTGAATCTGTTGAACAAACAAAAAAACAAAAATTTCCCTAAAATGTTATCAGAAAGCTGTATTTTTGTGAAAATGTAAACATTTCACTGCTCATAGCTGATTTGACGTCATGGTAACGCAGGACCTAGAGATTAGATTATGGTGTCACGTTATTATGGCGTTATAACGTTATCTAAAAAAATAAAATAAATTCTATTATAGCTGTTTCAGAATTTAATCTATTCCACTGACATTCACCTATAACTCAGTCTTAAAAGCTTCATTTTATATTTTGCTTATTTCCAGAGTCCAGTGTATATGATTGTTGCACTCAATATTGGTTACCAATAGATGATAGAATGTGGTCGGGTGAAATAGAATTTCGTTTTATAGAAAATTGGGCTGAAGACGTGGAATTCACTGAAGGTAAACTATGTTATAATTATTAAATTTGGTAGTAGGACCATTATAACTTATATTAACATGTATAACATTTGATAATTAATTGGAATTTTAATTCCTCCTTGTTGCGGCACAACATCGTTTAACTAACGTTTGTTCCTTATTTGGCATAATAATTTTACGCGCGAAAATCACGTCATTGCATACCCTTATTTGGAGGTGCGGTATACCAGAATTCTTTTGTTGATACCGGAAGTCGCCATTTTTATGTTAGAAAGTTAGAAAGATCGAAGAATTGAATTATTTATTTCATTATGTTTGAATATAGTAATTGTATTTCAACCCGCCTACGAGCACCATTAATTGTAAGTAGAATCGTAGTTTCATATGGACATAGCTAGAATTATTGTCATTGCCTTTTGAGTTC
>CM060201.1:9805062-9830961 GCA_030562195.1 Nipponacmea schrenckii
AATAAATGGGGAATAAACCTGATTACAACTAAGATAATTAGAAACCTCCTACATGTAGCCAAAGACCATATAAAAAATCTTTGATGTAGCCTAATATGCTTAACATATTTCTTCATTAAACGCTGAGAAAAGGTTAATTACGAAGTCGAGCAGTTATATGTTTGATTGGCTGATATTCTATTGTGTATGATTTCGTTGACAAATTATCAGATCTAGTGTTGACAGTGATTTATTTTTGCAGTCACGATGACTTTTGGTTAAAACATTCGATGCTATCTCGGCCTCTTCATTGGTAATTTCAGTTATATATTGCTTTACAATCACTTTTACTTACTAATACCCATTAATAAAATGTTGAAAGTGACTATTCCTTCAGCTTCAGTAACCGTTACCTGTGAAACTGTAGAAACAGCACAATCATAAAACTTATTTTTTGGTTGCGAATGTCACTTAGTTACTTGTTGAGGAAGAGTATTTCAGCACGGTGCTCATGCTATAGAAAATAATATACTTTAAATTACTGCTGGCGTTACAATATCTTGTTCCTAAAATTTTACCTATATTGTAGGCCCTTGGTTTATTTAACAGATGCTTAATTGGCTAATTGCATTTTTGAGGATATATAACTTAATATTAAATAAAATTTGTATTAGTAATAGGATGAATAAAATGTGATCATAGACTACTGATGTTTTTTGGAGGAAGGCACTGAGTCGAAACGTTAGACAGCATGACAATATATCAGTATTATTAAATAATAATTTATCGTTCCAATTCTTTTTTCAACCAATCAAAATCTCTTAAGTTTAAACGAAATATGATTATGACGTCATAATGGAATATGCAAAATTTGTCACAGAGCGTTGAGTTTTCTTACGAGACGTACGCTAACAAATTTTCTCTAAGAATTTAGAAGAATTATCGCAGAATATCATTGTATTGTCATTTTTAAGGAGATTTTTAAAATGGCAGTATTGTAAGTAATCTATAATCCTAATTGTTTAAGAGTAATTGGACATTTGGAAACAGATCTAAAGATATTTTGAATGTAGCCTTGTTTGTTGGTCTTAGAATTCTTCTTAATTTCTATCTAATCTATCTTAGTAACTTAACATTCCCTAAGTGTCTCCTTTCGTACATCCCACATGTCCATTAAGTTCTGGGGGCAAATCATGCATTTGGACTATGTGGAACAGACGTCCAGAGACATTTCAGGGTGGGTGGGAGTTTTCTCAAATTATATACTCTACAAACAGACCAAGGCCCACAATCTTTACCTTTAATACTTTGTCCCTCCCCTCCCAACCACAAAGATAGTGTGATCACGTGGGTATTGCCGCCAGGTGACACTTGGGATGTAAACATTCCCCAAGTGTCCCCTTTCGTACATCCCACATGCCCATTAAGTTCTGGGGGCAAATCATGCATATGACCCCCAGCGGCACATTCAACTTCGAGAAGTCCCTCTTCTCCCAACACTCACGTCGACAGGTTCAAAGAGCCTGGAGACAAAACAATTAGTTTTATTCATTTCTAATACAATACAAAAATACATGAAAGGTTAGCACTTCCCAAATGATTTGGCCAGCTTGAAAAATCTACACTATCTTTGAAATAGTCCTCTATTACTCCAGCTTGAGGGACCGATTGCGCTAGTCTGTCAGCTATAATATTGACATCTGATATCGTAGAATGACGAGTATAGTAGTATGCCGATTTCTCCGTAGTCCAGCCAACATGTCTCATGGTATCTCGGGACACTTGTCGAAGCCCCAGACATCATTAAGTGTACAGCATATCCGGACCTAAAACTGTGCGGCGTTTCACCATCAAATATCCCTAAACGAACCAAGTATCCCTTGAACCTATCGTAAATAGCCAAATATGTTAACTTACTATCTAAAACTAAACCCCCTTCTGTGACAGGGCGGAACAAATAACCAACTGACAAATCTATTCCCCAAGCTCTAGTCAATTAGATGTACGTTTCTATGCCCAATACTGGACATAATAGCTTGTCCTCACATCTCTTTAAAACAAATGTATGAGTTTTCCCATCACCCCTTAATGTTTTCCCAAATGTCTGCACAAAAACTACCCCTGTCCCATCTCGCATCATTTTGACTGTCTGACTTAAAATTAATCCTATGTCACTTGCTCGATTCCCTGCAAAAAAACTGCACTTTAAATAGAGCTTGATCCCTTACCAAAATATACCTCTCCCTTAAACTCAAATCTAACCTTCCTAATTAATTCTTAATGAACTCGCATATCTTTTTAAGTTTACTTAGAAATATGGGCATAGCCTGTTTGGGAACAACATGAGATTTGGCTTGTTCTAATTCCACATACTTTACATAGCTAACAAATTTCATGGAGTAAACTGGATTCCCCTCACCAGTGACATCATTGTAACTCTTGCCCTTTCCAAAATTGCACAATATTTGACCCAAAAGATGTACATATCTTTGAACTGTTCCAGCAGCCAACCTAGTAGGACACTGAAACTCCCTTCAAGTTTGCCAAGATTACGACAAACTATATTGTGTACCTTTGTCTTCCCAAACCTATCTTTCCATACTAAGAATCGTACAATATCCCGAGGGGAAACGCTTCCCAAATCCGGCGTATGTGGCAGATGACGCAAGAAATCCTGAAACACATCTTCAAATGTTCCCTTCCTCTTCAAACTTCGCCCAGTTTCCTTTTCTAACTCACAAATACGTCTATCAATTCTCTCCATATCAATATCCTATAAAAGAATTTAAAAACACTTTAACCTGTATGCATACAGATCCCACCTTAAAGGTCTAGGATCACTTATGAAACCTCGTTTTGTCGGTATACACAAAACACCAAATCCACCCTTTTTCCCCAACATTACTTTTTCCACACACATCTCTTGCACTAGTGGCCACCAAACTGGTTTATAATCAAATTCCGGTAAAATAATTGTACAACACTCTAACCTCTGTTCTTGAAAAAAGCAAACGAGAGGCAAAATTAGGTTAAACGGAGGAAAAACATAAGGATTTGTCTCTTTACTAATATCCTGCGCAAAAACATTGATTCCATCTGACTGGGGCGTTGGAAACGGTGTGAAGTGTTTTAAATTATCCCCTTTTATCGACTTCATGCAGTTCGAGTCCAAAGACATAAGATCAATAGAATGTGGCCCAAACTTATTTTCTACCCTTTCCCATACATCTTGTTCCAACATGGAATCCAACAAAGATACACTTCTTGATGGTTCATCTGCCACATTATCTATGGAATTGACATACTGAAAATGCAAGCCTATATTATTTTTATGACACAACTGAAACAATTTCTTCATAATACCATTCAATGCTGGGTCACGAGCACCTTGATTGTCCCACGAGAATATAACAGCCATATTATCTGTCAATATATCTAACCTAGAATTATGTACACCTCGGCCTAATGACTCCACAGCTCGCAATACCGCTTCTGCTTCCTTCAAATGAATTGGTCTATCATCTCCATTTTCCCAGAAATCACCAAACATAACCCCTTTATGAACCCCATTCATAACAGCTACTCCGTATTTGTACAATGAGGCATCCGCACTTATTAATAACTGATGATACTCTTTCCTCCATTGAAAACAGTCTGTCCATGTGTCAAGAAACCTCCAACTTTCTATTTCCTCCCTGAGAGAACCTTTCATTTCAATCGTCCTACTATTCTTCATACACTGAGAAATAGCGAAAATAACCTCTCTACAGTATAATTTAGCACCTGGTATCACCAACGACATCGAGACACATTTCCCTGCAAAACGTAACGTGCGAATATCAACCGAAGACAACGACAAAATATATTCTCTGAGCAAAATAAACTTTTCCTTTTTATCACTAGGTAAAATATAGGCCTGCTTAACAGAATCAACTATAAAGCCAAGGTATTTCAACGAAGTAGTGGGAATGAACTGACATTTTTTAAAAGCTAATGTATACCCTAGACTAGTCAGCAGTTTTATTAATATAAATAATATCCTACAGCAATCATTCCCGTCCTTGGAATTCTTTGAAGGGAGTGCTAACCTATCATCAATATACTGAAAATTTACAATGCCTTTGTCCCGTAAGTAAGACGTAACTGACATCCCAATTGTCTGATACACATATGGTGATGCCTTCCAACCAAACGGTATAGTAGTATAAGTGAAAACATGTCCCCCAAATTGTATACCAAAATATTGCTGCGACTGTAAGGTTATCCTGACATGGTCATAACCAGACTTCTCGTCGGTTGAAATCATGAACACACCATCACCCACTAGTCTATGCACATGTTTCAACGTTTCTAATTGGAACGGTGAATTTTTTATCCATAAATTCAAATACCGTGCATCATAACATAATCTGGGTTTTGATGGTTCAACAGTAAGTGGCAATATAATCCGTGGTAACACACATTCACCAACCTTACCCAAATATCGAATAGACCCATTCTTAATCCTACCGGAAATTTCACCCTTAATAAAGTCATGGTATTCATCACAAATTTTAGCATTTTTTAAATACATCTTTGGTGGTCTTTCACTATCAAAAGACATGCCCTTATAATTACCCTTAAAGTGACAGAAAAATGATTCAACGTCTACCCCATGGCGAACCCAGGACAAAATTTTATCCGAATCAGCCCCTTTCACAATTTTCTCCCATTCTGCCAAACTATCATGGATACCCCCCGATACAAAATAGTCCGGATCTCGGACTTTATATAACAATAACTCATCAAGATCATCGTAGACTGCAGGAAGATTGATCTTCTCCCCAAATGTTACCCACTTAGGATGCTCCAATATATCAACTCTATAATCTGGTCTAAAATCTATTCCCTTTTCAGAAGCTGGAATAGGAACAAACTCATATGAATCACCCTGAAATATAAAGCATCCAAAAGAAAGAAACATTGGGAAGAACGTCAACTCTCCCTGCAGTCCGCGTGAATAAAATTATCCACTAGGAATCTCTGTCCCTGGACTGCAGAAAAAAGTAGAAGTTCACCACATACAAAGAAACCCGCGTTCTATTTATCTTTCATCTTCTTCAGTTTATCACAGTCCTTAAGAACATGACCTGGAGTTTCACAGAAATAACAAACCAATTTCTGCTTCCAGTTTTGTCTTGGGGTCGACTGCCTAAGACCAAATCCGTACCTCGGATTCCATCCGCTACCGGGCCACAATTGTGGAACATATCCAGGGAAAAAAGGGGCCTGGCTCTGAGGGTACATGTTGTACAAAGGAGACTGTTGTGACATACCACTAGTGCTCACTTCATCTACCTTTTCTGACTTTCTCAAGCACTTCGCCATGGCCTTGACTACAATATCGGACGCCTTACCCCCAATTACTGATAGAACGAGGTTAGCCAAATTAATTTTCCCTTGATTACGTTGTGCTTGTCTGTAAAGTTCATCGTATATGTCCGCCTCGCCATGACCAGATCTACGAGCTTTCCTTGACAATTCGTCCAAGGTCACAAGAAGCAACGACTCATTTGGATCATTTTGCAGAGCCATATTCCGTACCTTATCCTTCAAGTCAGATATAGACTCAGCAACTGATGTTCTCTCTAATTCATCTAATCTTAAAGCAAGATCATCCTTCTTTCTGATTTTTTTACACGGACTACCTGAATCATCAACACCCTCTCGAGTTTCCTGAAATGAATCCAATTAACAGTATAAATATAACCGCAGTTATCTAACAATCTTACATGAAACTCCCATTTGTTTCCAAAGTACTTGATACACAAATAACTAAGCATACACCTACCTTTTGCAAATCTTGCCCTGTTGGCTGCCCCACTTCACTGGTATATATAATTGCACAGTGTAGCAATAACTGCAGATGTTCCAAATTGTACTCCTTTCTAACCATCATTAAGGGCAAGGTAAACCTTGCAATTTGGCAAAACCATGACACATTCTAAAAAGTTCCCTGTTTATGTGAACAAGCTATAACAAGTATCAATATGTGCTACAAGTCCAATAATCACTATAAATGATAATAAAAATTTGAAAAAAAAGTTTAGTAAAATGAACTTAGCAAATATATGTCCAAATTTGAGGTTTTCACTAACTCCCATAAAGCAAGAAAGCCTTCTTTAGTTCAGTATTGTTTTAACGATGAATCAAACCTTACATAACCAAACCGCAATAGCCCAATCTTAGAATCTGCAAAAATAAATCCAATTGACCAGGAAAAGCATCCAAAAATATACTAAATTTCTCAGTAAGTCGGCCATTTTTTTTTTAAGGACTACTTTTTACTCAAGAAGTATGGTGGTCTATACCTCTCGGATGAATGCTATCTTTGGATTTCAAAATCTTTAAAATCAACTGATTGTCCTCGTCTTCAAACCCCGGAGGGATCTTTACGTTTTTGAACAGATTCCAATGAGAATAATAGAGTAGGCCTATAGGAACTTCTAAAAATGTAACTGATACACTTCTCCACTCAGCTGGGAAGGAGAAGAAGGCCTATGTCGGCTATGACTGGGATCAAAACAGTTAACAGAATACAATACACAAACTGGCACACGAAAAATGCTCGAAAAACAGCAATAATACTGTGCAGAGATAATACGATTTAGATTTTGTTTATTACACTAAGAAGAGAGGCAACATCCGGTTCAAAAATACAGATTTACTTCCCTTGTTGTCACTTCCTCCTAAACCTCAACGTACACAGTAGGCCTACCACAATGCACAAAAAGGTACCCCACTTATATCCACTTCACACTTTCTCCACTTCATCGGCCATAAGGCTCTACTCCAAAGCTTGACACACCTTCGTTCTACCTTCGGCCACAAATCAAAATGTAATTCTGTACCTTTGAACAAGCCGAAAATTATAAATTTTTGCCTTTGAAGTTTGACAACAACAGTAGTGTCATTCTTTGTTGCCCAGATTACTAGCTCAACATCTTTCTGTGAAAGTATGTATCAATTTTCTTACCGTAGTGGCGCTTATACTCTCGGTGTTCAAGAGTAAATAAAATGTCTGTTCTTGCCAGAATATAGCATGTAAAGAGCGAGAAAATGCGTTCTCAGCATTTTTATATTCTAAGCACCCCTGTGATGTTTGTCCGACATAATCTGACCATAGTTTCAGAGTCTAAGCCTATGCCTGCATTGAGTCTTTGCGTCTCCTCAAATTATAAGTAGACTCATTTCTATTAAACATCACTACAAGGGTGCAAAAATTTGTATAGCCTTTTCATATCATTATCATTAAACATGTTGTGAGTTATTTTCTTCTTCCGTCCCCTGCGTGAACTGGAATTTCTTACTAGGCCCACTCTCGACTCCGAGTCTATTTGAGAGCTATGTATGACTAGCCTAGTAGTAAAGAGCCTTTGAGTTTTATAGAAGGAGGTGCAAAATGGTTTTACTTTTGAGTCGTGGATTTATATATTAGTATGGGCAGAAAGGCCAAGGCCTTAATTTTTTTTCAGGTTGTCTTGAACTAAACCAATACACAACTGTCCATCCATACAATAATAAAATATTTGTTTGGCACTCAAAAGTTCAACATAATTAAATATTTCCTTCCTAAAACGTTAAAACAAAGCATTCAGATAGATGGTATGAAAAAAAAAATTGTTTTTTCTAACTATTTTGTCACTTATTTTTGGCTAGCAACCGGACCTAGTGGTCACGTGATGTTTTTGTCAGGTAATAGGGTGCTTTTTTCGGACATCATCATTTTTTGGTATAAATAGATTATCAAATTGACAAATATTTTTTTGAATGACTAACAATACAAATTTTGCTCTTAACTTCAATGTACACATTGACAATTGCTAGATTACTTGTATTTTTTGTAATGTCACAAATATTAGCTCAGCAAGAGCCCTATCACTTCAGGGATGCACATACGCTGGAAATATAGTTCACGATTTATTTATTTTTAGTCAACTGGTTTTTAATTGTTTCATCTTTACTGTTGACTTTTATTTCTTTTTCTTGGTATTATACATCATATTTTCGAAAACAATAATCGAAATTTTCTTTTCTTGCAATTGCGTATTTGTACATGTGAAACCGACACGAAGGGTGACACGAGTTTGAACCGAGTGTGCACGAAATAACATTGATTTTTAATGTTTATTTTCAATTTAAAAAATCAACAGCCATCAGCATCAGAATCTTCTGATACCAAATGAGCAATAACACACATTTTCAGGTAAATAGGTCAATTAAATAACTTGCGCTTGTGTTGTTTCTGCATTTCGGGGCATGTTTGTTTTGTTTGCGAATCCGCCATTTTGATTACAGTGTTATGGATGGATGATAACTTTGTTCAATTGTGCTTCTATCTCAATGTATTTTGAAAAAATAAGCTTCGACTGTTGCGGTTGGATTATGTGGGAATATGTACAAGTAAGTTTGAGAGTGTTCAGTTTTGTCGTTATCGTTATCTATGGGAGTTAGTGATTTGAAATTTTGTACTATTTTGACTCAGAAAAGTTGGGGTCATCACGTGCACATTGAAGTTTAAAGGAATTGCTTCCTCAAATTTTGATTTTGATGTTCATCTGCCCATTTTGGAAATTTGTATCCATGGACCCCGTGTCGTGGTCAAATAAATTTTGACAAAATTTTCAGCAGATTTCAAAATGGCTGAGGTTTACCTTGCCCTTAAGATCTCACGGCTTTCCTCACCAGTTAATTCCTGGAATGCTCTCGATAATTCACTGACATCCATATCTTCCATTGGCGCACTGGCCTTTAACCTGGCAAAGCTTTGTATAGGCGCTTGGACCTGCTGCATTTTCCTAAGGATGGGCAACACCTTTTTTCCCACCAGGCTATGTCGCCTCTTAAAAACTGTAACCGACATCTATAATTTAAAATATCTTACTCAATAACAGATAAATAACATAGTCAACTAAGCCAAACGTTAGTGTTAAACATCCCGTCTCCAATCAATTATGTATTAGACAAAATTTCGTATAAACTTATCCAAACTCATAGATTCCCATATACTTGAATAAAATTTTACCGTCATTCAAATAATGTCCATTGTATCTATTATTATTCTCACTACACCCAAACTATAACCTATATCTTCCACACGTGTTTCCCGCACGTGCATATCGTGGCTACAGCCACTCCACTATAAATTGTCGAACCTATCGACTTTCCAATAAATTAACCGATAATAACAATATCATCTCTCATGATATCCAATCTCATCATTTACCAATTTAAAAGACTACTTACCCAAACAAATCTTGAGAGCGAAAATTAATGCGTCCTTACTCGGCTGCAACCACAAAGAAAGTGTGATCACGTGGGTATTGCCGCCAGGTGACACTTGGGATGTTGTTGAGTATCTCAGCACGGTGCTCATGCTATAGAAAACTGCTGGCGTTACAATATCTTGTTCCTAAAATTTTACCTATATTGTAGGCCCTTGGTTTATTTACTAACATGCATTTTTGAAGATAAATAACTTAATATTAAATTTAATTTGTATAATATAAGTAATAGAAGGATGAATAAAATGTGATCATAGACTACTGATGTTTTTTGGAGGAAGGCACTTAATCGAAACGTTAGACAGCATGACAATATATCAGTATTATTAAATAATAATTTATCGTTCCAATTCTTTTTTCAACCAATCGAAATCTCTTAAGTTTAAACGAAATATGATTATGACGTCATAATGGAATATGCAAAATTTGTCACAGAGCGTTGAGTTTTCTTACGAGACGTACGCTAATAAATTTTCTCTAAGAATTTAGAAGAATTATCGCAGAATATCATTGCATTGTCATTTTTAAGGAGATTTTCAAAATGGCAGTATCGTAAGTAATCTATAATCCTAATTGTTTAAAAGTAATTGGACATTTGGAAACAGATCTTAAGATAAAGATATTTTGAATATAGCTTTGTTTGTTGGTCTTAGAATTCTACTTAATTTCTATCTTATCTATCACCAGAGTAACAAAGTTTAGGCAATTTTCTAGATAGTGCCTACACTGTTATACTCAAAAAAGACGTTGAGCGAATTCAATCTATTTTGGACATCTTTATATTTTTCAGATTCAAGAAAGCTTTGTTTGACTGTTTTGGTGAAAAAGAAGTGTCTTTGGTACCCAATAAAGGTATTCTCTTTAGTGTATCTATAAAACTCAACACAAAAAAAACATTTATGAGCAAACAACAGCTTTTATTGCTATAGTAGCCTACCAAAAATGTGAAAATTCTTCTTTACAAAATCGTAAAATCGGGCTTTTCTCTGTAATTTACGGATGTATTTCAATGTAATTGTCATGATATTAGTGCAAAAAGCAAGAGAATTTGTTGAACAAAAAAAAAAAAAAACAACATTTTCCCTAAAATGTAATCAGAAAGCTGTATTTTTGTGAAAATGTAAACATTTCACTGCTCATAGCTGATTTGACGTCATGGTAACGCAGGACCTAGAGATAAGATTATGGTGTCACGTTTTTATGACGTTATAACGTTATCTTTCTTTAAAATAAAATAAATATTCTATTATAGCTGTTTCAGAATTTAATCTATTCCACTGACATTCACCTATAAGTCAGTCTTAAAAGCCTCATTTTATATTTTGCTTATTTCCAGAGTCCAGTGTATATGATTGTTGCACTCAATATTGGTTACCAATAGATGATAGAATGTGGTCGGGTGAAATAGAATTTCGTTTCATAGAAAATTGGGCTGAAGACGTGGAATTCACTGAAGGTAAACTAAGTTATAATTATTAAATTTGGGAGTGGGACCATTATAACTTATATTAACATGTATAACATTTGATAATTAATTGAAATTTTACTTCCTTCTTTTTTACATGTTTAGTTTTTACAAGAACAGCTGAATAGACTGGGAAAATAGATGAGGAACCTCACGATAAATGGTCACCTGTATTTTTCCATATTTGTTTTTCAGAACTAGGAAATATCGATAATAAAACTACAATGGATAAATTTACCACTAGTAAGTTGATAACCTTTCATTTACTTAGTTGTTCCTTTTGAAAATGATATGCCATAATCACATCGTTTGTTTGCTGAAAAGCAAGATTAGTTCAGAGCTACCAGTTTGAGTGTATTGTATCTTCTAATTGAAAGGTAAAACGTCAGAAGTCACTATGTTTATGGTCCAATGTAGGAAATACCTACTAATAGGTGATCATTAAATGTAAACAATAGTCAATAGTCAGGAAGAATATTTTTTCTGAACACCAATAATATATTATTACCGTTCTCTCTGTTTCAGTTATCAAAAGGAGACCCAAGAGGACGTGTAAAAAAGAAAACTGGGATACTGAACTCTACCCAGAGACATACTATGGAATGTGGGATAACGAACTTTACTCAGACGAATACATGACATCTTTTGGGGATTCGTGGGAGGGAGATTTCTTTACTGATTTGTTTATGAAGACTTGTTTGTTGTTGAAGTTAGGTTTATTATAAATGTTTTTTTTTTTAATCTTTAATTTATCTTATTTTATTCATTTCATTTCATTTCAATTCATTTCATTTTCTAGTTTATTTTTTATTTAGATCTATTTATTTTTATGTTTTTTTTTATGAAGATCGATCTTTACACTTTGTTATTTTCTTTTGTTTTATTGTATATCATTTATTATTATTATTTATATATCTAGATCTATTTATTTTCGTGTATTTTTTTTATAATGATCGATCTATATATTTTATTATTTTTATTTTTATTTACTTTTTTATTCATTGACAATTACTGCCCTGATTTTGGTAACTTATAATTTTGAAAATTTATCTCAGTTTTATACCTTTTAGTTATTTATTTTAACCGTTCACTATTAGTAACTATTAATATGTTTGGCACGGATCAGTTACTTATAAAATACCCCTCAACCAGTCAACCTAATTTGAACATGAGAAGTGAATGGTGTTGGCCAGATTGAGAGATATAAGTATAGTACTGGTAGGAGCGGATTATAAAATAAGAGCTATATTTTAAGTATTTCACAGACATAGCATTTCATTCTGTTAACAATATGGCAGATTTCAAATTTTAAGGCGAAGAATAATTAGAATTAGAGGAGAGTATTTAACTAAAAAAAAAAAAAGTTAAATCTGTTAATTTGAGTAAAATATTATGGTGCCACTTTAAAGATCAAGGTTAAAGCATAATGAAATGTGTCGTCTGACTGTTTAGAATAGATTGTACCTTTATTAAATTGTAAGGTAGACAATATTTTGTAACATGACTACAATCCCAGTGAAATGATGAAATAGATTGTTATATTATATATAATTGTATATATTACTAAATAAATAATCTTAAATCTTTTTATTCTTATCCATTTCTTGTTGGATCCATATTATGACCATATCTAAAAGGGAATCTCCATTCTCCTGTTATATTGGCAAACGGCTAAGAGTCTCTTGGCTTTTTGTCCATAATATTTATAAACAAAATGTCTTTAAAATGGAGATTAGGCTCACTTTAAAACATTCACAAAAAGATGATAATACAAAAGATACTGATAATACCAAAATATGATAATAGAAAAAGATGGTAATACGAAAAAATGATACTACGAAAAGATGATGCTGATAATACAAAAAGATGCTGATAATGCAAAAAGATGATAATAGAAAAAGATGATAATACGAAAAGATGATCCTGATAATACAAAAAGATCCTCATAATGCAAAAGTACTAACATAAGGCAGTTACGGCGTTCCATACTCTGAGGTTAATGACAGTATAAGAATAAATGATCGCTAGTTTCAATACTTGAATGACAAAAGGTAAATAATGTTGATGGGTCAAGTTTTAAAAGACACAACCTATTTAGTTTAAATTATTTTATGAATATATTTAAATTGGAAATTTTGCATTTTAACATCATAACATACACTAAATGGTAGGTTAAAAATTGTTTCTGACCTGTCATCATCAATACTAATATTCATCTCCTCTTCCCATTAACATATACTTTTTGGCTTAGTATATAAGGATACCATTTTGTATGGTTATTATATTATCTAATTCTTTTTTGTATATTAGTTTCAAATTGTGATTTATATTGTCTTACACATCACTAAATGTTGAATGTATAAATTGGTGTTTGTTAGTTCTGAGTAGATGTTTAACTGTACTTGATATATTTGCTATTGATGATTGATAGCATTTTGGATATTTCAAAATATTTGGATTGATCATTTCATGAAGAAAAAAGAGTTTGTTTTTAATAGGCAGAAAATTATTGGGGTTAACCATTTTTTTAATATATTTTTATACCATAAAATTTAATTCTGATTTTGTTTTAAAAAAAGCAACATATTTTTCTTTAATAGGTATTACATACTTAGTTTACACCTATAAATATAATATTTAGTCAATATAATGGCATGATTAACAAATAAGAAATCTTGATTTCAGAGGTATTTTAAAATTTAAAAAATTAACGTTCCTTTGAAAAAAATTTTTATGCTGAATAAAATTAACTTAAAAAATTTGGATTTAAAAATAATTTATGCGGTTTTTCCGAGGAAAAATAAATAAAAAATTGGTTTTAAACATTTTTGTTTGGCTTTTTTATGCTTTTGTTGCCTTTATGTTGGTTTAAAGGGTTTTTTTTTGGAAGCCCGAGTTTTTTTAATTTTTGATTTTCTGGTTTCTTTTTTTTAAATTAATTTGTTTAAAAATTTTTTATTCAAGTTTTCCCCCCTTTTTTTAAAGTGATTTTTTTTCAGAACGTGCCCTTTTGGGTTAAAACTTTTTTCAAATTCCATTACTTGTTGAGGAAGAGTATTTCAGCACGGTGCTCATGCTATAGAAAATAAATATTTTAAAAATTACTGCGGGCGTTACAATATCTTGTTCCTAAAATTTTTACCTATATTGTATTTTTTTTTCAGATGCTTAATTGGCAAAATTGCATTTTTGAAGATAAATAACTTTTTTAAAATTTAAAATTTGTATAAGTAATAGAAGGATGAATAAAATGTGATCATAGACTACTGATGTTTTTTGGAGGAAGGTACTTAGCCGAAACGTTAGACAGCATGACAATATATCAGTATTATTAAATAATAATTTATCGTTCCAATTCTTTTTTAAACCAATCAAAATCTCTTAAGTTTAAACGAAATATGATTATGACGTCATAATGGAATATGCAAAATTTTTCACAGAGCGTTGAGTTTTCTTACGAGACGTACGCTAACAAATTTTCTCTAAGAATTTAGAAGAATTATCGCAGAATATCATTGTATTGTCATTTTTAAGGAGATTTTTAAAATGGCAGTATTGTAAGTAATCTATAATCCTAATTTTTTAAGAGTAATTGGACATTTGGAAACAGATCTAAAGATATTTTGAATGTAGCCTTGTTTGTTGGTCTTAGAATTCTTCTTAATTTCTATCTAATCCATCACCAGATTAACAAAGTTTAGGCAATTTTCTAGATAGTGCCTACACTGTAACACTCAAAAAAACGTTGACCAAAATTCAACCCATTTTGGACATCTTTATATTTTTCAGATTCAAAAAAGCTTTGTTTGACTGTTTTGGTGAAAAAGAAGTGTCTTTGGTACCCAATAAAGGTATTCGCTTTAGTGTATCTATAAAACTCAACCCAAAAAAAAACATTTATGAGCAAACAACAGCTTTTTTGCTATAGTAGCCTACCAAAAATGTGAAAATTCTTCTTTACAAAATCGTAAAATCGGGCTTTTCTCTTTTAATTTACGGATGTATTTCAGTGTAATTGTCATAATTTTAGTGCAAAAAGCAAAAGAATTTGTTGAACAAAAAAAAAAAAAAAAAAATTTTCCCTAAAATTTTAATCAGAAAGCTGTATTTTTGTGAAAATGTAAAATTTCACTGCTCATAGCTGATTTGACGTCATGGTAACGCAGGACCTAGAGATTAGATTATGGTGTCACGTTTTTATGACGTTATAACGTTATTTTTTTAAAAAAAAAAATTCAAATTTTAGCTGTTTCAGAATTTAATCTATTCCACTGACATTCACCTATAAGTCAGTCTTAAAAGCTTCATTTTATATTTTGCTTATTTCCAGAGTCCAGTGTATATGATTGTTGCACTCAATATTGGTTACCAATAGATGATAGAATGTGGTCAGGTGAAATTGAATTTCGTTTTATAGAAAATTGGGCTGAAAACATGGAATTCACTGAAGGTAAACTATGTTATAATTATTCAATTTGGGAGTGGGACCATTATAACTTATATTAACATGTATAACATTTGATAATTAATTGAAATTTTACTTCCTTCTTTTTTTCATGTTTAGTTTTTAAAAAGAACAGCTGAATAGACTGGGAAAATAGATGAGGGAAACCCCACGATAAATGGTCACCTGTATTTTTCCATATTTGTTTTTCAGACTAGGAAATATCAAAAATAAAACTACAATGGATAAATTTACCACTAGACCCGCAAGTAAGTTGATAACCTTTCTTTTACTTTTTTGTTCCTTTTGAAAATGATATGCCAAAATCACATCGTTTGTTTGCTGAAAAGCAAGATTAGTTCAGAGCTACCAGTTTAAATGTATTGTATCTTCTAATTGAAAGGTAAAAAAGTCAGAAGTCACATGTTTATGGTCCAATGTAGGAAATACCTACTAATAGGTGAACATTAAATGTAAGCAATAGTCAATAGTCAGGAAGAATATTTTTTCTGAACACCAATAATAAATTATTACCGTTCTCTCTGTTTCAGTTATCAAAAGGAGACCCAAGAGGACGTGTAAAAAAGAAAACTGGGATACTGAACTCTTCCCAGAGACATACTATGGAATGTGGGATAACGAACTTTACTCAGACGAATACATGACATCTTTTGGGGAATTCGTGGGAGGGAGATTTCTTTACTGATTTGTTTATGAAGACTTGTTTGTTGTTGAAGTTAGGTTTATTATAAATGTTTTTTTAATTTTTAATTCATCTTATTTTATTCATTTCATTTCAATTCATTTCATTTTCTAGTTTATTTATTTTTTGGGGTTATTCCTTATTTATCTAGATCTATCTAGATCTATTTATTTTTATGTTTTTTTTTTTGAAGATCGATCTTTACACTTTGTTATTTTATTTTGTTTTATTTTATATTATTTATTATTATTATTATTTATATATCTAGATCTATTTATTTTTATGTATTTTTTTTATAAAGATCGATCTATATATTTTATTATTTTTATTTACTTTTTTATTCATTGACAATTACTGCTCTGATTTTGGTAACTTATAATTTTGAAAATTTATCTCAGTGTTATACCTTTTAGTTATTTATTTTAACCGTTCACTATTAGTAACTATTAATATGTTTGGCACGGATCAGTTACTTATATATACTCTCAACCAGTCAACCTAATTTGGACATAAGAAGTGAATGGTGTTGGCCAGATTGAGAGATATAAGTATAGTACTGGTAGGAGCGGATAATATAAAAGACCTATATTTTAAGTATTTCACAGACATAGCATTTCATTCTGTTAACAATATGGCAGATTTCAAATTTTAAGGCGTAGAATAATTAGAATTAGAGGAGAGTATTTAACTAAAGAAAAAAAAAGTTAAATCTGTTAATTTGAGTAAAATATTATGGTGCCACTTTAAAGATCAAGGTTAAAGCATAATGAAATGTGTCGTCTGACTGTTTAGAATAGATTGTACCTTTATTAAATTGTAAGGTAGACAATATTTTGTAACATGACTACAATCCCAGTGAAATGATGAAATACATTGTTATATTATATATAATTGTATATATTACTAAATAAATAATCTTAAATCTTTTTATTCTTGTCCATTTCTTGTTGGACCCATATTATGACCATATCTCCATTCTCTTGTTATATTGGCAAACGGCTAAGAGTCTCTTGGCTTTTTGTCCATAATATTTATACACAAAATGTCTTTAAAATGGGATTAGGCTCACTTTAAAACATTCACAAAAAGATGATGATACAAAAGATACTGATAATACCAAAATATGATAATAGAAAAAGATGATAATACGAAAAAATGATACTACGAAAAGATGATGCTGATAATACAAAAAGATGCTGATAATGCAAAAAGATGATAATAGAAAAAGATGATAATACGAAAAGATGATCCTGATAATACAAAAAGATCCTCATAATGCAAAAGTACTAACATAAGGCAGTTACGGCGTTCCATACTCTGGGGTTAATGACAGTATAAGAATAAATGATCGCTAGTTTCAATACTTGAATGACAAAAGGTAAATAATGTTGATGGGTCAAGTTTTAAAAGACACAACCTATTTAGTTTAAATTATTTTATGAATATATTTAAATTGGAAATTTTGCATTTTAACATCATAACATACACTAAATGGTAGGTTAAAAATTGTTTCTGACCTGTCATCATCAATACTAATATTCATCTCCTCTTCCCATTAACATATACTTTTTGGCTTAGTATATAAGGATACCATTTTGTATGGTTATTATATTATCTAATTCTTTTTTGTATATTAGTTTCAAATTGTGATTTATATTGTCTTACACATCACTAAATGTTGAATGTATAAATTGGTGTTTGTTAGTTCTGAGTAGATGTTTAACTGTACTTGATATATTTGCTATTGATGATTGATAGCATTTTGGATATTTCAAAATATTTGGATTGATCATTTCATGAAGAAAAAAGAGTTTGTTTTTAATAGGCAGAAAATTATTGGGGTTAACCATTTTTTTAATATATTTTTATACCATAAAATTTAATTCTGATTTTGTTTTAAAAAAAGCAACATATTTTTCTTTAATAGGTATTACATACTTAGTTTACACCTATAAATATAATATTTAGTCAATATAATGGCATGATTAACAAATAAGAAATCTTGATTTCAGAGGTATGTTATAAATACGTCCTGACAAAAGTGATGCTGAATCAAGAATGTAAGCTGTATTAGAATGGTATTTAACATCATTTCATGCAGGTCCGCAGGTAAATATTACACATAAAAAATTGGATTTAACAGTTAGATAGCTTTTTTATGCTGTTTGTTGCTCTGTATGTTGTAAAGGTGAATTACGAAGTCGAGCATTTACATGTTTGATTGGCTGATGTTCTATATGCATAATTTCGTTGACAAATTATCAGATCTAGCGTTTGTCAGTGATTTGTTTTTGCAGTAACGATGACTTTTGGTTAAAACATTCGATACCATCTACTTGTTGAGGAAGAGTATTTCAGCACGGTGCTCATGCTATAGAAAATAACATACTTTAAAATACTGCTGCCGTTACAATATCTTGTTCCTAAAATTTTTACCTATATTGTATAATTTATTCGGCAGATGCTTAATTGGCTAACATGCATTTTTGAAGATAAATAACTTAATATTAGATTAAATTTGTATAAGTAATAGAAGGATGAATAAAATGTGATCATAGACTACTGATGTTTTTTGGAGGAAGGTACTTAGTCGAAACGTTAGACAACATGACAATATATCAGTATTATTAAATAATAATTTATCGTTCCAATTCTTTTTTCAAACAATCAAAATCTCTTAAGTTTAAACGAAATATGATTATGACGTCATAATGGAATATGCAAAATTTGTCACAGAGCGTTGAGTTTTCTAACGAGACGTACGCTAAAAAATTTTCTCTAAGAATTTAGAAGAATTATCGCAGAATATCATTGCATTGTCATTTTAAGGAGATTTTTAAAATGGCAGTATTGTAAGTAATCTATAATCCTAATTGTTTAAAAGTAATTGGACATTTGGAAACAGATCCTAAGATAAAGATATTTTGAATGTAGCCTTGTTTGTTGGTCTTAGAATTCTTCTTAATTTCTATCTAATCCATCACCAGAGTGACAAAGTTAAGGCAATTTTCTAGATAGTGCCTACACTGTAACACTCAAAAAAGACGTTGACCGAATTCAATCTATTTTGGACATCTTTATATTTTTCAGATTCAAAAAGGCTTTGTTTGACTGCTTTGGTGAAAAAGAAGTGTCTTTGGTACCCAATAAAGGTATTCGCTTTAGTGTATCTATAAAACTCAACACAAAAAAACATTTATGAGCAAACAACAGCTTTTGTTGCTATAGTAGCCTACCAAAAACGTGAAAATTCTTCTTTACAAAATCGTAAAATCGGGCTTTTCTCTGTAATTTACGGATGTATTTCAGTGTAATTGTCATGATATTAGTGCAAAAAGCAAGAGAATTTGTTGAACAAACAAAAAAAAAAATTTCCCTAAAATGTTATCAGAAAGCTGTATTTTTGTGAAAATGTAAACATTTCACTGCTCATAGCTGATTTGACGTCATGGTAACGCAGGACCTAGAGATTAGTCATGGTGTCACGTTATTATGACGTTATAACGTTACCGGTATCTAAAAAAATTCTATTATAGCTGTTTCAGAATTTAATCTTTTCCACTGACATTCACCTATAAGTCAGTCTTAAAAGCCTCATTTTATATTTTACTTATTTCCAGAGTCCAGTGTATATGATTGTTGCACTCAATATTGGTTACCAATAGATGATAGAATGTGGTCGGGTGAAATAGAATTTCGTTTCATAGAAAATTGGGCTGAAGACGTGGAATTCACTGAAGGTAAACTATGTTATAATTATTAAATTTGGGAGAGGGACCATTATAACTTATATTAACATGTATAACATTTGATAATTAATTGGAATTTTACTTCCTTCTTTTTTACATGTTTGGTTTTTACAAGAACAGCTGAATAGACTGGGAAAATAGATGATGAACCTCACGATAAATCGTCACCTGTATTTTTCCATATTTGTTTTTCAGATCTAGGAAATATTAATAATAAAACTACAATGGATAAATCTACCACTAGACCAGCAAGTAAGTTGATAACCTTTCCTGTACTTAGTGTATTGTAACTTCTAATTGAAAGGTAAAACGTCAGAATTCACGATGTTTATGGTCCAATGTAGGAAATACCTAATAGGTGATCATTAAATGTAAACAATAGTCAATATTCAGGAAGTATATTTTTTCTGAATACCAATAATATATTATTACCGTTCTCTCTGTTTCAGTTATCAAAAGGAGAACCAAGAGGGCCTGTAAAAAAGAAAACTGGGATACGGAACTCTACCCAGAGACATACTATGGAATGTGGGATAACGAACTTTACTCAGACGAATACATGACATCTTTTGGGGATTCGTGGGAGGGAGATTTCTTTACTGATTTGTTTATGAAGACTTGTTTGTTGATGAAGTTAGGTTTATTATAAATGATTTTTTTTTAATCTTTAATTTATCTTATTTTATTCATTTAATTTCATTTCAATTCATTTCATTTTCTAGTTTATTTTTTATTTTTTGGGTTATTCTTTATTTATCTAGATCTATCTAGATCCATTTATTTTTATGTTTTTTTTATGAAGATCGATCTTTACACTTTGTTATTTTATTTTGTTTTATTTTATATTATTTATTATTATTATTTATATATCTAGATCTATTTATTTTTATGTATTTTTTTTTATAATGATCGATCTATATATTTTATTATTTCTATTTTTATTTACTTTTTTATTCATTGACAATTACTGCTCTGATTTTGGTAACTTATAATTTTGAAAATTTATCTCAGTGTTATACCTTTTAGTTATTTATTTTTAACCGTTCACTATTAGTAACTATTAATATGTTTGGCACGGATCAGTTACTTATATAAACTCTCAACAGGTCAACCTAATTTGGACATGAGAAGTGAATGGTGTTGGCCAGATTGAGAGATATAAGTATAGTACTGGTAGGAGCGGATTATATATAAGAGCTTTATTTTAAGTATTTTACAGACATAGCATTTCATTCTGTTAACAATATGGCAGATTTCAAATTTTAAACGAAGAATAATTAGAATTAGAGGAGAGTATTTAAATAAAGGAAAAAAAAGTTAAAGTTGTTAATTTGAGTAAAATATTATGGTGCCACTTTAAAGATCAAGGTTAAAGCATAATGAAATGTTTCATGTGACTGTTTAGAATAGATTATGCCTTTATTAAATTGTAAGGTAGACAATATTTTGTAACATGACTACAATCCCAGTGAAATGATGAAATACATTGTTATATTATATATAATTGTATTATTACTAAATAAATAATCTTAAATCTTTTTATTCTTGTCCATTTCTTGTTGGACCCATATTATGAACAAAAACATATCTAAAAGGGAATCTCCTGTTATATTTGCAAGCGGCCGAGAGTCTCTTGGCTTTTCGTCCATAACATTTATAAGAACATGTCTTTAAAATGGAGATCAGGCTGACAACTTCTCACTTTAAAAAATTACTTTATTCAGAGAACTTAATCCAGGACTTCAAAATCTCGCGTAATATATTCTGTCCAATTAAAACTTTAATTTTATCTTCACATCGTTTGTTTTTGAAAGAAAAGTATCTTATACGTCTTATGCTTCCAGGATCTACTACAGCTTTCAATTCACTTGTTAATGACCAACAATTTTTTTTTTTTTTTTTGTTTGTATTTGAATTATATCACTTACGCCTTTCATCTGGGTTTCTCATGTTCTTTTAAATGATCGGATAGAATCAGAAAACGGCCTGTTGTGTCAGATATAAGGTGTTCGTCCACACCTGCGTTGTATAGGCGCGTCGCGGCCAGGGCCCTCAGTAAAAGGTTGCTGAAATTACCATTAAATCCAGCACGATGACACGTTTTTAACTAGATATTGTAATTTACTATAAGTATATTTGAACCTGGTTTTCCGAAAAAGATAATAAATTGACTCATTTCGGCGAAATCTGTGAAAAAAAGTTTAATACAAAAAGATCCTCATGATGCAAAAATACTAACATAAGGCAGTTACGGCGTTCCATATCAGAGTATATGGAGTGTACTGGAAGAACTACTGCGCAATAACAATATTTACACTTCACTTAAATTTGATATCCCAAGGCATTCCATATCATATCTGGACAAATGGCAAACTATATCAGGAGGTTTTTCTCTTTGAAAGGCGGGCGTATACAATGAAAAGTGTAAATTTACTAAAATGGTATCCATTTTGACAAAATAAAAGTCTCATTTACCTAGTCTACGACATCTTCTTTACGTCGACTTTTTACTAAGATTACCATTTATTTCCTTTAACCAACGGCCAGTTACAGAAAGATGTTAATACTATAACAGATGATAAAAGAAAAAGATGATGCTGATAATAGAAAAAGATGATAATAGAAAAAGATGATAATACAAAACGATACTGATAATGCAAAAATATGATAATAGAAAAAGATGATAATACGAAAAGATGATGCCGATAGTACAAAAAGATGCTGATAATGCAAAAAGATGATGCTGATAATGCAAAAAGATGATAATAAAAAAAGATGATAATACGAAAAGATGATCCTGATAATACAAAAAGATCCTCATAATGCAAAAATACTAACATAAGGCGTTCCATACTCTGAGATGAATGACAGTATAAGAATAAATGATCGCTAGTTTCAATACTTGAATGACAAAAGGTAAATAATGTTGATGGGTCAAGTTTTAAAAGACACAACCTATTTAGTTTAAATTATTTTATGAATATATTTTAAATTGGATATTTTGCATTTTAACATTATAACATACACGAAATGGTAGGTTAAAAATTGTTTCTGACTTGTCATCATCAATACTAATATTCATCTCCTCTTCCCATTTACAGATACTTTTTGGCTTAGTATATAAGGATACCATTTTTGTATGGTTATTACACCAGATCGAACTATCATGGATCCCGTCGCACGTCTTCATCCCGGGAAACGAACAAGCTGACCGTGTTGCCAAGGACAGTTTGGGTCTGGAGAATATCGAGCCTGTAAAATTCTCGTATGAAGAATTTTGCAGTCTCGTGTCCTCTAAGATCAACCAGAAATGGGACGACATGCTAAGGAACCTCAACACCGATAGATACCAGATTGATCCGAAGATACCAAACCAAACCAAAATTAACCATCCATCTGTAGCCATCTGCAAACTGGTAACCAGACTACGCACCAACCATGTCATGCGAGACCATCAGTTCAATGCCATTAAATGCCGATGCGAACACGTTGCCACCAGGACGCATCTTCTCATTCAATGCACCGAATTGAAACCATCTCGTAAGACATTGACGGACTACCTGGAAACCAACGGCATACCAATCACCATACAGAATATTTTGGCTCCACCCACGGACCACTGGTACAAAATAATGGAACTCATCTACCAATTTATTACCACATCTGTTTTAAACAGATAACCTAAGTTTCTTTTAAAATCTATATAATCAATTTTCAAAACAAGTTTCATAGCAGAAACAAAAGAGAACATCTTTTTTTTTTTTTTTTTTTTTTTTGTGAAAGCTTTTTTTTTTTTTTTTTTTTCTCTTCTTCTCTCCTTTCTCACGTCTCCTTTTCTTCTTTCTTTTAGGTCTTCAACTCTTCCAAGCACAGACAGATAATCAAACCAAACCAAA
Organism: Nipponacmea schrenckii; assembly: GCA_030562195.1. Classification (NCBI taxonomy): domain Eukaryota; kingdom Metazoa; phylum Mollusca; class Gastropoda; family Lottiidae; genus Nipponacmea; species Nipponacmea schrenckii. The sequence continues at coordinate 9,828,622 of CM060201.1, forward strand.
CCAAACCAAACCAACAACCACCAACAACAACCACCATGATCATAACGAGTTTTGGAAGAATGTAGAAGACTGAATCACTCACGCCACACTATCCAGGGCCGAGTTTCACCGCCATGACATTCGTTCCGACCAGATCGTACGATTTCTCAAACCACCACCAAACCAACAGTTTTCTAAAATCATCCAATTGATTCTAAATCCACTACCAACGACCACCAAAGTGCAACTACCTAGTTTGCGATATCAGCAATTGCTGGAAGCGAACGTTAACTCGCCATTTACCTACCTACCTACCTTGTATGGTTATTATATTATCTAATTCTTTTTTGTATATTAGTTTCAAATTGTGATTTAAATTGTCTTACACATCACTAAATGTTGAATGTATAAATTGGTGTTTGTTATTTTTGAGTAGATGTTTAACTGTACTTGATATATTTGCTATTGATGATTGAAGGCATTTTGGATATTTCAAAATATTTAGATTGATCATTTCATGAAGAAAAAGGAGTTTGTTTTTAATAGGCAGAAAATTATTGGGGTTAACCATTTTTTTAATATATTTTTATACCATAAAATCTAATTCTGATTTTGTTTTTAAAAAAGCAACATATTATTCTTTAAAAGATATTACATACTTAGTTTACACCTATAAATATAATATTTAGTCAATATAATGGCATGATTAAAAAATAAGAAATCTTGATTTCAGAGGTATGTTATAAATACGTCCTGACAAAAGTGATGCTGAATCAAGAATGTAAGCTGTATTAGAATGGTATTTAACATTTCATGCAGGTCCGCAGGTAAATATTTAACATAAAAGAATTGGATTTAACAAGTAGATAACTTTTTTATGATGTTTGTTGCTCTGTATGCTGTAAAGGTGAATTACGAAGTCGAGCATTTACATGTTAGATTGGCTGATGTTCTATATGCATAATTTCGTTGACAAATTATCAGATCTAGCGTTTGACAGTGATTTGTTTTTGCAGTCACGATGACTTTTGGTTAACACATTCGATGCTATCTCGGCCTCTTCTTTGGTAATTTCAATTATATGTTGCTTTACAATCACTTTTACTTACTAATACCCATTAATAAAATGTTGAAAGTGACTATTCCTTCAGCTTCAGTAACCGTGACCTTTGAAACTGTAGAAACAGCACAATCATAGAACTCATTTTTAGTTGCGAATGTCACTTAATTACTTGTTGAGGAAGAGTATTTCAGCACGGTGCTCATGCTATAGAAAATAATATACTTTTAATTACTGCTGGCGTTACAATATCTTGTTCCTAAAATTTTACCTATATTGTAGGCCCTATAATTATTTAACAGATGCTTAATTGGCTAACATGCATTTTTGAAGATAAATAACTTCCTATTAAATTAAATTTGTATAAGTAATAGAAGGATGAATAAAATGTGATCATAGACTACTGATGTTTTTTGGAGGAAGGTACTTAGTCGAAACGTTAGACAACATGACAATATATCAGTATTATTAAATAATAATTTATCGTTCCAATTCTTTTTTCAACCAATCGAAATCTCTTAAGTTTAAACGAAATATGATTATGACGTCATAATGGAATATGCAAAATTTGTCACAGAGCGTTGAGTTTTCTTACGAGACGTACGCTGACAAATTTTCTCTAAGAATTTAGAAGAATTATCGCAGAATATCATTGCATTGTCATTTTTAAGGAGATTTTTAAAATGGCAGTATTGTAAGTAATCTATAATCCTAATTGTTTAAAAGTAATTGGACATTTGGAAACAGATGTTAAGATGAAGATATTTTGAATGTAGCCTTGTTTGTCTTATAATTCTTCTTGATTTCTATCTAATCCATCACCAGAGTAACAAAGTTTAGGCAATTTTCTAGATAGTGCCTACACTGTAACACTCAAAAAAGACGTTGACCGAATTCAATCTATTTTGGACATCTTTATATTTTTCAGATTCAAAAAAGCTTTGTTTGACTGTTTTGGTGAAAAAGAAGTGTCTTTGGTACCAAATAAAGGTATTCGTATATAAAACTCAACACAAAAAACATTTATGAGCAAACAAAATCTTTTATTGCTATAGTAGCAAAATTCTTCTTTACAAAATCGTAAAATCGGGCTTTTCTCTGCAATTTACGGATGTATTTCAGTGTAATTGTCATAATATTAGTGCAAAAAGCAAGAGAATTTGTTGAACAAACAAACAAACAAAAAATTTCCCTAAAATGTAATCAGAAAGCTGTATTTTTGTGAAAATGTAAACATTCACAGGACCTAGAGATTAGATTATGGTGTCACGTTATTATGACGTTATAACGTTACGGTATCA